>CAWUFW010033742.1:0-11930 GCA_963921515.1 Calotriton arnoldi
AGGAAAGAGACCTCTTGGAAATCGATTCAGCTTTGCAGGTAACGTGCACGCGTTGCATTGCTTTCAATGCAACGCGTGCACGTTTGGCGATTCTCATGCGGGAGCGAGCGGCACCATATGTTAGCAATTGTTGCGCTCGCTCCCCGCAAGGGAAACGCTGCCTGCTCTCGGCCGCACTCCCCCCCCCACCCCCTACTCGTGCGCGAGGCGGGCGCGCCTTGTTTCTTTTTCTTGATTCTCCCAGCAAGTTTTTGAGAGGCCTACTTCTTGTTTTCATTGTTACTTTCTTTCTCCCTTTACCTCTCGCTCTTTTCTTCATTCTACTCTCTCCTCCCGTAACCATGCAAAGGTAAACAAAACAATTTCTGTGGTGCAGGTGTAGCTAGAGAGGCTGGCAGGGAAAACCCTAGGAAGGCGGCGCGCCAAGTACAGAAAACAAGGAGGCCGATCAATGTATTCTCGAACTAAGTCCTAGGACAAAATCTCTCTTGAAAGAGTGAAGGGTGAGGCATTTTAGGATTGCAAAGCACAGTATGGCATTCTCCAGATAAGCGGCGCTGCAAGTGCTGATGACCGGGATGTGGCATTACACAAGGCAAAATGACACTTTCATGTTCGATGGGGTTCGGTTCGTCACTGCTCCAGTGCCCTTGATCCTTCGCGCTTCTCCTTCCACTCCACGGAAGACGAGGCCGCCTAAGATTTATTTACGTGTTAGACTCGCGGGGCAGGAGGGATCTTACTGGGTGCAGAAGAGCTGACCAGCGCCTCTGGGTTTTTTTTCTACTTTGATTATCTCTACTGTCAAAATATAAACAGATCCCTAACCGCGCCCCTCCTACTGCTCGCAACTCCCCTGCGCGCGTGCTGGCGCTCCAGCCTCCGGTCGACTCCTTTCAGCTTTCTTCCCCCTCTTACCCCCAATCTGTGCAGTAGATGTGCTGCTGGTCAGAGCTGGAGGGCTTCTTATCATTTGATAATGAGAAATGAGGTAAGCAAATGTACATAACATGCAGCACTTAGCTGCCCCTCCCTCTTCTGCTAAACTCAGGGAGCTTGCAGAATAACACACAAGGACATACGAGATGGAGGGGAGGCAGTGGAGCTGCACCAGAGCTCGGCTCGTATTCGGCCCGGAGAGTCCCAAAGGAACCCGGAGAGAGCCATTCATCTTGCGTGAGCCAGGCTCAAACTTCCAGTGGCTCGCCCAATGTATGCGCAGACTCAGATTTATGTGTGTGTGGCATTGGATTTGCATCTGTTTGGTTAGTGCTGCCTACGGATTGTGTGCATTTAAGCGATTTGTACAGAGTGTACAGTGAGTCAAAGCGCTATCCACTTTAGAACCTTTGATGCTGTCGTCGGGACAGGCGCTTACGAAGTGAATGATGGAATTAATTAATACATTAGGAAGCAAAAGGGGTGGGCGTGAGACCGGCAACGAAGACTGCCTTGTCTCGACTTGAAACGTTGTGATGCGTTAACGCTGTTTTGATGAAGCAGCCTGTCTGCTAAGCACATTTACATTTTTCGCATGCAAAGCCACTGAGAGATCGAAAAATATACAAACCGGGTCATGCGCACAGCTTTGCAAAAACGTTAATGTCCCAGTGTTTTCTACAGCGCTTTCTTCTGGCATGTACTTGAGCTCTAAGGAACCTCACTTTTGAAAGAAGGTGAGCAAGCCAACAAATTATCAGGCCGGGCCGAGCCAGAGCCGAGCCGATGGTCTTGCTGGGTTCTAAGAGCCCATGTATGAGCCGAGCTCTGAAAATGTTTGGCAAGTAAACTGTGCAACAAACACCATCCACAAATATAATACGGACTCTTCAAAATGCAAAACAATGTATATTTCTGTAACATGCATTAGCGTTACAACTTAATACATTAGTTTATTTCATTAGTTTATTTCAATGCATGGAGTGGCATTAATTAAAAGTGAAAGTTTTTAAACACGAACTATAATCCCGCCACGTTAGTGAATGAAGAGGCAATTCAGCTGTCATGTGCATCCTAGATGTGGCCTCTATTCTTACAAGGAGCAACATTATAGTTTATTTAAATCAAACACAAGCAGCGTGCTTGTATAGCCACACACTTAACTCCTTTTTTCTCCTTGTGCATTTTTAGACCACTGTGAAAAAAGTAAGCACAGTGGGAAACATATTTGCCAAAGATCACAGTTTGGTCAAGCGGGAGGCCGAGAAAAATCTACGGTTTTCTGATTTCACATTTTGCCATTCAGCCAGTAGATGGGTATCTCTTTTCCACTCCTGTTGTTCTGTTATACCTCAAAGGTAATTTTTTAAATGTTTTTTTTAGTTCTTGAAGCATTATGGTAGACCGTGGGTAGCAGGCAGAAGCCACATAAAAGCACGTCTTTTTTTGGGCTCAAGCGTCCAGAACATTGAGCAGAGCCTGACCTAGGCAACTACCTCGAACCTGACTGAGCTTCCAGTGGCCCACCCACCCCTAGAAATACTCCGTCCGGCCTCTGCCTATGATGCGGTTAAACTCCCACCCAATTTTACTCCCTGCTCCTCCCCTAATTCACCCATATATGAGCTCCTGTCAGGTTTAGAATTTGATGGCATTTTCCTTAAAGCAGCTAAATTTGCCTCAGGCACACAGTGAGCAACCCTTCTTTGCGTATATTTGCACTCACTCGTCATCCGTTTCATTGTTTTAGGATGTGAGGAGGTGCACTTGGTTGGTCCTCCTCTACTCCTGAGGCGTAAATTGATAAATGAGATATGGAGTGAATGATGAGCAGATATGCAGACAAGATGAAGAGCGGTAAACTCACTTTTCTTTAGAGTCAGGTTGGAGAGAGACTGCTCCATAACATCTATGAAGGCAGCTCCCTGTGGCCCTCTGAATATTGGCCCCTCGGATGTGCCCAGCAGCTGCCTCTTGCACCCAACATTTATGTCCTCTTTTTATAAAATTTGCAACTCCTTCAACCAGTCATCAAATATCCACACATTCACCCAGTTATCAGTTTTTTCATAGAAGTTAACTCAACCTCTTTTAGTCGAGTATTCATGTTCCGTTCATAAAGTCATTGAGAAGGTTATGCCTGGCTGCCTTACCTGCTGCTCCTTGGCCCCTCCGGCTGGGCCTGGACCTTTTGAACCCCTCTTCACCTAGATACTCAACAACTCCCTCAACACCACTCACCTTTCCAAGCATGTGGAAACACGCCACCATACTACCTCTTCTGAAGAAACCCTCAGCAGACCTGAAAATTCTGGCAAACCTCAGCTTCCCAGCTAAGGTCCTGGAAAAATTCATGAGCAAATGACTCTCTGACCACCTCAACAACAACCACCTCCTAGGCCCTTCTCAAACTGTATTCAGGCTGAATAGCCGCACAGAGGCTGCCCTCATCGCTGCCATCGACGACATCGGTATGATCATGGACAGAGGAGACAGAGCGGCACTCATCCTGCTCTACCTTTCAGCCATGTTCGACACCTTCTCCCGCCCATCCTAATCTAACACCCTCAAAATCAGAATACATGAACCCACCCTCTGATGGATCAGCTCCTTCTTCACTCGGCGCACCCAATTTGTCAGTCGAATACCGTACACCTCCGCCAACTTTATCTGTGGAGCCCCCAAGGATCCTAGCTCAGCCCCACTCCTTCAATGCCCCTATGGTACTGCTTGCACACTTCACTCCACTGAGATGTTTCTCAGCAATTAGTGCAAGGACACTGTGGGTATCCACGTAAGCTGTTCAGGCTTATTATATTTACACATTTTACTTTGTGCTGTATGCTAAAAGTGTCTCTAATCCAGGCAAAGCTTTACTTTCACAGAAGTACTTCTGCAGTTATGTTTTGATGCAACATATAAGCATTGTATAGCACATACTGCAAAACTGAGTTGCCTCTAAGTGTCTGGGTGAGTTCATAGTGCACATGAAGAGGTGTTCATGTTGGTGCCCTCTTAAGAGTTCTGGAGTGGAGGCTGAAGACAGGGCTGATTCTCTCACAGTTGCTGTCTCATTATCAAAGGTGCTCAGACTGCATGCCCATTCTGTCCTTGGCCTCTCTGGGGAGTGCACTGAGCACTTCCTACATATGTGCCATTTGTAATTATGATTCAATGGGGAAGTGTGTAAAGGAGGTAAACAGTTGTTGAAATAGTCTCAATGCCAAAGGAAATACAATGCAGTGTTTACAGATGGAAACGATCACAGGAGAGAGTGAAAAGCCAACTATGGAGAGGAGGGAGATGAAGGGTGAGGCAGGCATATCAAAATACTTCAGAAAGAGAGCTGCAGGAAGAAAAGGGGCATGGGTGATTAATGCAAGAGGAGACATTACAGAGAAACGTGATGAGAAGGGAAGAGATTGGAGACACTCAGAGGGGACTCTCCCCCTTCCACAGACCATTGTATATGAACTCATACTTTCAGAAATTTCAGAGGTGCAGATTTATTACTGAATGGCCTGGTAATGTTTAAGATGCTTGCAGAGTGTGTACCTGTATGATGAGAGTACCATGGAGTTGATTGGACTTGTTTTTGCTTGTGATGTGCAAGGATGCTATCCATACCACAGCCGAACTGGCATCAAATGCTGAATTACAATGGTTATTTCCTCATATGTTTCCAGTGCGTCCATATTTTGATAATTCAATAAAACTACAGAACTGTGAGGGCTTTGTCATTTTCTTAATGAGCTGTTAATTAGTAGCTCTTTATATGCGCTTAACTTTAAAAAAGAGTGCACACGAGTAATTACATATCGAATAATTGAAAGTCTAATTTTACAACACCGGCTTACACAGAAGAGTGTATTCATTTTGATAAACCATGCTCATGAAGTAGAAATATGCAATGCAGTGCATCTTTCTCAATGGTTCTTCGGAGAAGGAACGCTGCTGAAAACTCTGGGTCTACAACTACTGGGCACCAGACTATAAAAAACAATGGCTAAATAAATCAAAATCCCTGCTTAATAAATTGGAGCAGCTCTGGGGTGGTCCTGATGCCACTAGCACCCCTTAGGGACATCCTACATGCTGCAGCACATCTCACCCAGGGCCTGAAGAAATATGATCACATCAACCCCATCCTGATGGAGATCCATTGGCTCCCCTTGCCTGCCCGCACTATCTTCAAAACCCGCTGCATCATTTGCATCACAACCAGCAGCTCTGCTTATCTTGGCAGACATGCTCACCATCTCTAGTGAATATTGGCACATCTATAGCTAGGACTCCATCAGACTGCAGACTCAGGAAGTGCAAGAAATTAAATAAGCATTTGCAATGCAATAGGTCTCGCATTTGCGAAACTTTCAGCTACTGGCATTGTGAAATGCCAAAGCTTTTATCTATGTGTTGATTTTAAAACAGATAAATAAAAGGCATTGTCATTTACAATGCCAATAGCTTAAAATTCGCAAATGCGAGACCTATTGCATTGCAAATGCTTGTTTACAATTGTGTTCTACATTTTATTGACATATTTGCACACAAAATCAATTATCTATATCAAACCCCAATACATTCCCCAACCCTCATATTGACCTGACGCATCCACATTCATACTCGCACATACCATCCACACTGTCAACCCACCCAGAAGCACATACACCTAATGGTCATGCAAGGGACAAGGGATGTTTAAAGTCTCCGTGACCGTGTTGTGGGTTGGAAACACACAAAAAAACTGGTCGATGCACGTTTCGGTGGTATTAACCAGATTACCGCCACCCTCTTCAGGACCATCAAGGTTTGCAAATTATGGGCAAGTGGTTGGGGTATAAGGACTTTACGAGGGGAAACATACTTCAGGCCCCTGTTCGGCAGGTCACTAGGACTAAAACAGCATCAATATGGCATTGGGTCTCTATCCCAAGCGAAATGCCTGAGTCTCCATGTGACACTGGTGTCAATGAAGTGTCACTGCACTTTCGCAATCCCAAAAATATGATTCGCAAATTTGATCTATTTGTCACTCCTTCTCTGTTTAATAGGGTTTATCCTCACAGCCCGTTTGTATATATGTCCTATGTCCTGTGATTTTGGGTCATATCCTCTTGCAAAGTTCTCAGTATTGATTAATTTACTCACACGGATGATATGAGTGTCTGGTTTTTCATAGAATATGTCATCACTTCAACATGGTGTGCAGGGGTACTGAGTCCACTTCTCTTGGCCGAGTACCTGAGGTGCACCCCACGTCCCAGAGCCCTCCAACTTACCTGCCCAGCTGTTGGTTCCTCCGGAAAGACTTCCTGGACGTCACCTGCAGCCAAAACTGGCAACTCCATTGAAAACAACAGGGCACCTGACGCCAAATCAGCACCCTGCACCGGCCACTGCTCTGGGTGCACCTTGTGTGCTAAATCAAATTCCCCTTTGCCCTGAGTTAAACCCTAGGAGCTTTGCTCCCACATCCAAGTGGCGTGCCCGTGAGCAGCCACCAACCAGAGGACCCCTATCCCCCATTGGATAACATTGGGCCTCAGCACTCTTGAGTGCATCCTTGACCCTGGGGGTACCCTGGTCCTAACCCCAGAAACTCGACCCCAAAGACCGTTTACTTACCTGCAAGCCGATAACCTAATTCTTCCTCCACAGGATTGCATTGACTGTTTTCCACTGAAAAACTTCTAAGTGTTGAGGGCGTTTGGATGGAAACATAAGAAACTGTTTTTGTGAAAACTGTTTTACATACCTTTCATCAAGGAATGTCCCAGTGTGATATCTAGGCATATCACACTGAGTAGAAAAAGTAATCTGAAAAGTAACTTAAAAAGTAATCACAAAGTAATTGCAAAGTAACTGAAAAGTACTTCAACTGTTTCTGAACATTTGACCTACCTGTAACTGCATTCAACTGTATTATATGAGAAAAAGTATTATTTAACTTACCTGCACCCAAGTCTGGCTTGGTTCTAAAAATAAAATACAACAAAGAAATATTTTTATACAAAACAATTGGTCAGAGATCAGTCTTTGAGTGTGTGATATCATTTCTGCCGGAGTGTGTACAATAAATGCTTAACACTACCCTCTGATAAAGCCTTACTGCTCGCCCACACTACCACAAATAGAGAGCAAGGTATTATCTGCTTTAACCTCTGTAAGCCTTTGGGGATCCACTGGACTTCAGTGCACACTATACCTCACTTTGGTATAGTATATACAGAGCGAGCTACCTACACCAAGTTCCTCTGCAAAGCCCCCAAGGGAGCCCAGCAAGATGATTGAAATGACGAACTTTGCAGGGCATATTACCTTCTGCTCTTGCTATTCTTAACAGGTATGTGCATCTAAATTTATCCTAGCTTTGCTTAGCAGAACTGTTGGTGACAAAATCAAGTCTTCATTTCTATGTTTTAAATTACCTGCTCTAGTACTTGCCAGTATTCTTTTAACATTCATTATTATTCTGAATCTTAAGATGATGCTTGAGTAGGACCTTATATTCCTACTAGATGTTGGTAATAAACAGTTATAGTGTGTGTACCTCATTCTAGAGTTACCCCTGTCTGAGGTTCCTTGCTTAATTACCTAAGCCCTCAACAGGTAATAGAACGTCTTGTTTAATGTACTTGCTTTCATATAAGTGGGAGGGACAAGACACACCGTCGCTAGAGTGAATGTCGAATGGCATTCCTGTGGCCTCCTACACACGTGAGCTAGGGAATGTAGCTGTGGTGTGCCCTTGTGCCTAATAGGGCTTATTGGTCCTAGTGTCACGACTAGTGATGCTATCATCAGTCAAACCAGCAGCTCCTATCGGGACGTCATCCATGGGTCTCTCACTTATCACCGGCAAGTCAGGTTCCCTGTTGACCATGATGGTGATTGGCCTAGATAGCTCTCTAAAGTCAGACGTCTGGCATTTATGCCTCTTCCTTAAAGGACAGGCTATATCTGTGTTTATTTGCCATGTACCATATTTCTAATTCCTAATACAAGTATATTTTCTGCTATATTTCATGATCATTTTATTTCTTAAATGTATATATATATATTCTTTTTTTTTTTAACAATCTCAATCTTCTACACACCATCTCTAAACATTAACATTCTCAAACAATATCATTTAGACCTCAAGCCGGGTGCGTTCTCCTCTGCGGACCCAACTGGAACGAGCAGAGTTTAAGCTCTAAGTTCTGGAAATACTCGTGGTTACTGAGATGGAGATCTGCCGTGATCTGACCCCGGCTCAGACGGGAACACACCAACAAAGGTGCTAGGCTAGCCCTACATGACTATCGGGAATACCTGACGAGAACTCACACCTCAATCAAAAAGTGTGGGGCTGAGGTCTGGATTACCCTTATTTTCCTTACATTTCCATCGAAGATGAATTGAAGCACTTTTATCCCATACTTGTATATAAGGTGTAATCTCAACCATGTGACTAAGATCTCGTGAGAAGTCCTTCCGGTGCCAACACTGATTAGATGTATTCTCTATTGATGCAAGTCACATTCTCCCCAAGGAGCTAGGCCTTGATAAAATTCCATGTAATCTGCGTTACATTGTAAGCAAGAAAGAGACTGTGGCAGAAGTCTTATTCCGAGAATTTCATATTGATTACAACACTTGTAAGACGCCACTCATTCCTGCAAATTATCACAGAGATGCAAGTCTGCAAAATGTATCTTTTTAGGTGTTCTTCTACAGGAAGATGTGCTTTGTACAAACTGCCGGACCTATGATTTGATACTCAGATTTCTTTCTCTATTGCTTAGTAAAATATACATAAATTAAATTCAATGGTTAGTAAAGTTACAGGCACACAGTTCTTCGTGTGCTTCATACATATCTCTGTACCATTAGCTGCGTAATCCTTGGGTTGTTTGCAGAGGCTCCCAGACAATAAACTCACTTTATTCAACCTATTGTGCATGCTCTAAAACCAGGCCTTCACATTGTGGTAATATGTCAGTTTTGTTTTACTGTTAACGGTAATAAAAACATATTTCTACTATTGATACATTTCTCATATTGTCTCCATTCTGTTCGTGTGAAATTCACACCAGCTGCTTAAATACTTGGCATTCGCTGCAGTAAATAGTAGCTAATATGTAAACAGGGCAGGTGAGGCCCAGTATTACTTTTTCAATGTTATTTTATAAATAAACTACACTTGCACCAGTGACCTGGATCAACGGAGACAACAGTCTCCACATATTCCCTTTGGCAGAGATAATAGCAAAAGGGGCATCAGAGGCCATCTTTTTATTTTTTATTTTATTTAAATGTTTATTATCGAGGCAGGTAAGTATATACTAGGCAAGTAGTCATGACCAGGTGAGGCTATATAGACAATGTAACACACATGACTGGCGATCAAACGAGTAATAGCTCAGCAGAGCTGAAGGTGTACAAGAGCATCCCACAATAATATAAATCAAAATTCACAGCAACACACCCTTGAAATGGGCCCATAATGGAAACAGCATCAGCTCCAGCAGGTGTTACCCACAGTGGCGGTTCGCAGAGGGAGTGCTGCGGGGCGGGGGAGGGGCTGGGTGGAGGGTAGTGGAGTCGGGACATACGACGGGCAGGAGTAAGGTAAGTAAATAAATAAATAAAACTATTTACCTTGCGCTGCGCTGCATCGCCTCGGCAATGCAGCGAGCGCAAGGTAAATAGTTTTATTTATTTATTTACTTACCTTACTCCGGCCCGTCGCATGTCCGACTCCCTGCAGCACTCCTCTGCGAGCCGCCACTGGTTACCCAACCATCCCAAATTAAGAAGTTTGTTTCCTTGACAAGAGTAGATATCTGTCCTTTGTCTTTTTCATTTTCCTCACTAGACATATCACCAGACCCTTCACATGATTCCGTTTCCGGTTGGTCACCTATCCTTGGGTGACTGCCACAACTCCGATTTCATCTGGGGGACAAATATACTTTTTTTGACCATGCATGGAATGTTTTTGATGAATCAGGTATCCTCGGTTATGACCAAGTGTAGGAAAGTGGGTTTCTGTTGCAATAGCCCCACACTTTTGCCAGATTTATGATGCACTCTTGACTTGATGTGTCCTGGGTCCCTGCTAATCAGGCTCCCAGAGCCTGTGGTCATTCCCAAAACTGTACCTTTGTAACCCCACTTGGCACCTCTCTGGCCACGTGTAAGTCCCTTGTAAAAGGTACCATGGGTGCACCAAGGGCACTGTGACCAGAAAAGCCTCTAAGGGCTGCAGCACATATTTTGCCACTCTTAGAGGTCCTGTACCCTAACACACACACACACACACTGCCATTGCAGGTTGCGTGTTTTGGTGCAGAGAAAGAGTGAGTCGACATGGCACACATTCCTGTGTGCCACGCCTGCAACCCACTGCCTATGGTATAGGTAAGACACCCTCTAGCTGGGTGCACTATACCACTGGTGAGGGTACAGTTGCATGAACACTGTACCCCGACAGTGTCTAAGTCCATTCTTAGACATTGTAAGTGCAGTAAAGCCATAAAGAGTATATGGTCTGGGAGTTTGTTGCTACAAACCCACAGCACCATAGCTGGCTTTATTTGAATTCTGGGAAGTTTGATAGCAAACTTCTCAGCATAATAAACGCACACTGATGCCGAGTGTCTGATTTATTATACCATGCACTTAGAGATGTCCCCTGAAAAACGACCAGCCTCTGATGGGTTCCCTTATGGTAAACACCAGCCTGCCACCACGAAGACATGTTTCTGGACCCCTGGTGGGAGCCTTCGCTCCCTGGGCCCAGAAACAAAGTCTTTCCTGGGTGGAGGTGGTCACACCCTCCCCCAGGTCAGGATCAGCCATCTGTGGCAGGGGAGTTTCAAAGGTCTTTGTAACACGACCCCTTCCTGTCTCACCCCTTTTCGGCGGGAGGACAGGTGGGAAGAATTAGAACAGCCGAAAAGTGTGCCCACCTCTGCCAACCCCACCCCTCAGGTAGGGAGGCGCAGGTGAGCCCACTCTTCAGTGCCCACCATCTTGCAGGCACTCTCCAATCAGTGTTAGGATTGTGCCCACTCCCCACGTGGGGTGAGCACACCATGGGTGTGAGTCACCCTAAGGTCAGTAGCCCATTGATTATTGACTCGAGACCTTCGAAATGCCCCCTAAATACAGTATTTAGGGGGCAGCCCTGGAACCAAGAAGACACATTCCCGCAGACCTACGAAGAAGGACGAAAAGACGCCCAGCTGAGGAGCCTACCAGTCCGTCTGCATTTTCCAGAGATCCTGTGCCAAAAGTTGCCTTGTCCTGCAGCCAGCGACCTCCAGAACCCTGGGAGGACTGACCGGATCTCCGGTGAACAGCAGCTCTGTTCAAAAGAAATTCCTAAGCAAGACTCTGAGCCTTCTGAAGACAAAGAAACCCGGACGCCTGCAACCACCACTGCACCCGTCGCCTATCGCCCCAGTCCGAGTGGCCCACCGGTCCCAGTGAGGTCCCCCAGCACTCCAGAGTCTGAGTTCACCATGGGTTGACCCCTCCAGGACTCCCCGACGTCGCTTGCAGCCTCTGCACGGAGACCCCCAGCCGCCAGTGGCCCTGTAAGGTGGAACCCGACTTCAAATGGCACCCTGCATCCGGCTGCCCTGCGCCCTGGAGAAGAGTACCTGGGTGCTTCTAAAGAAGGGAACCCCCTCTAATTGCACAGTTAAGGTCTGGGAGAAAAGGGGGACAAAAAGACCAAACAAACTATCAAAACCTCCCACTTGACCTATATTTCTTTCCTATAGGGCAAATAAGCTCCAATGGGTTATTAGCCTTCAATTTGAGACATGATACATACAACAATTGCTACTTTATCAAAAATATTTGTTTGCTTATTATTTTTTATCATAATTTATTTCATTGTTTGTATCAAAACATTTAAAAACCATACATTGTATTTATAATTTTGTCCATTGTTCTTTTTTAGGTCTCCGCCTACGCAGCGCGCATGTGCTGCG
>CAWUFW010033743.1:0-11930 GCA_963921515.1 Calotriton arnoldi
TCAAGCTATCCTGGCTGAAGAGGGGTGAAACCCCGAAACCGGTCCTAGGATGCTTGTTTCCAGTCCAGGGAGGACCTGGCTTGGCAGTTCGGGCTGGACTGTTCCCATGAGGCACAGGGTCAAGACTGATTTGCATATGGCTGGGTTCAAACTGGAATGGCATGGTGAGCAAAAAACGATGGATTTAGGCCCAGATCTCTGTACTGGGGTGAATGTATGACATTGTTCTGCATTCTGTCCATCAACTGTTGTTTTTGCATTTGTCACCCCGAGTGGGACGGGTATGCCCAGACGTGGGTCCCGTGCTCTCCATGCCACTGGAATCAAGCTATCCTGGCTGAAGAGGGGTGAAACCCCGAAACCGGTCCTAGGATGCTTGTTTCCAGTCCAGGGAGGACCTGGCTTGGCAGTTCGGGCTGGACTGTTCCCATGAGGCACAGGGTCAAGACTGATTTGCATATGGCTGGGTTCAAACTGGAATGGCATGGTGAGCAAAAAACGATGGATTTAGGCCCAGATCTCTGTACTGGGGTGAATGTATGACATTGTTCTGCATTCTGTCCATCAACTGTTGTTTTTGCATTTGTCACCCCGAGTGGGACGGGTATGCCCAGACGTGGGTCCCGTGCTCTCCATGCCACTGGAATCAAGCTATCCTGGCTGAAGAGGGGTGAAACCCCGAAACCGGTCCTAGGATGCTTGTTTCCAGTCCAGGGAGGACCTGGCTTGGCAGTTCGGGCTGGACTGTTCCCATGAGGCACAGGGTCAAGACTGATTTGCATATGGCTGGGTTCAAACTGGAATGGCATGGTGAGCAAAAAACGATGGATTTAGGCCCAGATCTCTGTACTGGGGTGAATGTATGACATTGTTCTGCATTCTGTCCATCAACTGTTGTTTTTGCATTTGTCACCCCGAGTGGGACGGGTATGCCCAGACGTGGGTCCCGTGCTCTCCATGCCACTGGAATCAAGCTATCCTGGCTGAAGAGGGGTGAAACCCCGAAACCGGTCCTAGGATGCTTGTTTCCAGTCCAGGGAGGACCTGGCTTGGCAGTTCGGGCTGGACTGTTCCCATGAGGCACAGGGTCAAGACTGATTTGCATATGGCTGGGTTCAAACTGGAATGGCATGGTGAGCAAAAACGATGGATTTAGGCCCAGATCTCTGTACTGGGGTGAATGTATGACATTGTTCTGCATTCTGTCCATCAACTGTTGTTTTTGCATTTGTCACCCCGAGTGGGACGGGTATGCCCAGACGTGGGTCCCGTGCTCTCCATGCCACTGGAATCAAGCTATCCTGGCTGAAGAGGGGTGAAACCCCGAAACCGGTCCTAGGATGCTTGTTTCCAGTCCAGGGAGGACCTGGCTTGGCAGTTCGGGCTGGACTGTTCCCATGAGGCACAGGGTCAAGACTGATTTGCATATGGCTGGGTTCAAACTGGAATGGCATGGTGAGCAAAAAAACGATGGATTTAGGCCCAGATCTCTGTACTGGGGTGAATGTATGACATTGTTCTGCATTCTGTCCATCAACTGTTGTTTTTGCATTTGTCACCCCGAGTGGGACGGGTATGCCCAGACGTGGGTCCCGTGCTCTCCATGCCACTGGAATCAAGCTATCCTGGCTGAAGAGGGGTGAAACCCCGAAACCGGTCCTAGGATGCTTGTTTCCAGTCCAGGGAGGACCTGGCTTGGCAGTTCGGGCTGGACTGTTCCCATGAGGCACAGGGTCAAGACTGATTTGCATATGGCTGGGTTCAAACTGGAATGGCATGGTGAGCAAAAAAACGATGGATTTAGGCCCAGATCTCTGTACTGGGGTGAATGTATGACATTGTTCTGCATTCTGTCCATCAACTGTTGTTTTTGCATTTGTCACCCCGAGTGGGACGGGTATGCCCAGACGTGGGTCCCGTGCTCTCCATGCCACTGGAATCAAGCTATCCTGGCTGAAGAGGGGTGAAACCCCGAAACCGGTCCTAGGATGCTTGTTTCCAGTCCAGGGAGGACCTGGCTTGGCAGTTCGGGCTGGACTGTTCCCATGAGGCACAGGGTCAAGACTGATTTGCATATGGCTGGGTTCAAACTGGAATGGCATGGTGAGCAAAAAAACGATGGATTTAGGCCCAGATCTCTGTACTGGGGTGAATGTATGACATTGTTCTGCATTCTGTCCATCAACTGTTGTTTTTGCATTTGTCACCCCGAGTGGGACGGGTATGCCCAGACGTGGGTCCCGTGCTCTCCATGCCACTGGAATCAAGCTATCCTGGCTGAAGAGGGGTGAAACCCCGAAACCGGTCCTAGGATGCTTGTTTCCAGTCCAGGGAGGACCTGGCTTGGCAGTTCGGGCTGGACTGTTCCCATGAGGCACAGGGTCAAGACTGATTTGCATATGGCTGGGTTCAAACTGGAATGGCATGGTGAGCAAAAAACGATGGATTTAGGCCCAGATCTCTGTACTGGGGTGAATGTATGACATTGTTCTGCATTCTGTCCATCAACTGTTGTTTTTGCATTTGTCACCCCGAGTGGGACGGGTATGCCCAGACGTGGGTCCCGTGCTCTCCATGCCACTGGAATCAAGCTATCCTGGCTGAAGAGGGGTGAAACCCCGAAACCGGTCCTAGGATGCTTGTTTCCAGTCCAGGGAGGACCTGGCTTGGCAGTTCGGGCTGGACTGTTCCCATGAGGCACAGGGTCAAGACTGATTTGCATATGGCTGGGTTCAAACTGGAATGGCATGGTGAGCAAAAAACGATGGATTTAGGCCCAGATCTCTGTACTGGGGTGAATGTATGACATTGTTCTGCATTCTGTCCATCAACTGTTGTTTTTGCATTTGTCACCCCGAGTGGGACGGGTATGCCCAGACGTGGGTCCCGTGCTCTCCATGCCACTGGAATCAAGCTATCCTGGCTGAAGAGGGGTGAAACCCCGAAACCGGTCCTAGGATGCTTGTTTCCAGTCCAGGGAGGACCTGGCTTGGCAGTTCGGGCTGGACTGTTCCCATGAGGCACAGGGTCAAGACTGATTTGCATATGGCTGGGTTCAAACTGGAATGGCATGGTGAGCAAAAAACGATGGATTTAGGCCCAGATCTCTGTACTGGGGTGAATGTATGACATTGTTCTGCATTCTGTCCATCAACTGTTGTTTTTGCATTTGTCACCCCGAGTGGGACGGGTATGCCCAGACGTGGGTCCCGTGCTCTCCATGCCACTGGAATCAAGCTATCCTGGCTGAAGAGGGGTGAAACCCCGAAACCGGTCCTAGGATGCTTGTTTCCAGTCCAGGGAGGACCTGGCTTGGCAGTTCGGGCTGGACTGTTCCCATGAGGCACAGGGTCAAGACTGATTTGCATATGGCTGGGTTCAAACTGGAATGGCATGGTGAGCAAAAAAACGATGGATTTAGGCCCAGATCTCTGTACTGGGGTGAATGTATGACATTGTTCTGCATTCTGTCCATCAACTGTTGTTTTTGCATTTGTCACCCCGAGTGGGACGGGTATGCCCAGACGTGGGTCCCGTGCTCTCCATGCCACTGGAATCAAGCTATCCTGGCTGAAGAGGGGTGAAACCCCGAAACCGGTCCTAGGATGCTTGTTTCCAGTCCAGGGAGGACCTGGCTTGGCAGTTCGGGCTGGACTGTTCCCATGAGGCACAGGGTCAAGACTGATTTGCATATGGCTGGGTTCAAACTGGAATGGCATGGTGAGCAAAAAACGATGGATTTAGGCCCAGATCTCTGTACTGGGGTGAATGTATGACATTGTTCTGCATTCTGTCCATCAACTGTTGTTTTTGCATTTGTCACCCCGAGTGGGACGGGTATGCCCAGACGTGGGTCCCGTGCTCTCCATGCCACTGGAATCAAGCTATCCTGGCTGAAGAGGGGTGAAACCCCGAAACCGGTCCTAGGATGCTTGTTTCCAGTCCAGGGAGGACCTGGCTTGGCAGTTCGGGCTGGACTGTTCCCATGAGGCACAGGGTCAAGACTGATTTGCATATGGCTGGGTTCAAACTGGAATGGCATGGTGAGCAAAAAACGATGGATTTAGGCCCAGATCTCTGTACTGGGGTGAATGTATGACATTGTTCTGCATTCTGTCCATCAACTGTTGTTTTTGCATTTGTCACCCCGAGTGGGACGGGTATGCCCAGACGTGGGTCCCGTGCTCTCCATGCCACTGGAATCAAGCTATCCTGGCTGAAGAGGGGTGAAACCCCGAAACCGGTCCTAGGATGCTTGTTTCCAGTCCAGGGAGGACCTGGCTTGGCAGTTCGGGCTGGACTGTTCCCATGAGGCACAGGGTCAAGACTGATTTGCATATGGCTGGGTTCAAACTGGAATGGCATGGTGAGCAAAAAACGATGGATTTAGGCCCAGATCTCTGTACTGGGGTGAATGTATGACATTGTTCTGCATTCTGTCCATCAACTGTTGTTTTTGCATTTGTCACCCCGAGTGGGACGGGTATGCCCAGACGTGGGTCCCGTGCTCTCCATGCCACTGGAATCAAGCTATCCTGGCTGAAGAGGGGTGAAACCCCGAAACCGGTCCTAGGATGCTTGTTTCCAGTCCAGGGAGGACCTGGCTTGGCAGTTCGGGCTGGACTGTTCCCATGAGGCACAGGGTCAAGACTGATTTGCATATGGCTGGGTTCAAACTGGAATGGCATGGTGAGCAAAAACGATGGATTTAGGCCCAGATCTCTGTACTGGGGTGAATGTATGACATTGTTCTGCATTCTGTCCATCAACTGTTGTTTTTGCATTTGTCACCCCGAGTGGGACGGGTATGCCCAGACGTGGGTCCCGTGCTCTCCATGCCACTGGAATCAAGCTATCCTGGCTGAAGAGGGGTGAAACCCCGAAACCGGTCCTAGGATGCTTGTTTCCAGTCCAGGGAGGACCTGGCTTGGCAGTTCGGGCTGGACTGTTCCCATGAGGCACAGGGTCAAGACTGATTTGCATATGGCTGGGTTCAAACTGGAATGGCATGGTGAGCAAAAAACGATGGATTTAGGCCCAGATCTCTGTACTGGGGTGAATGTATGACATTGTTCTGCATTCTGTCCATCAACTGTTGTTTTTGCATTTGTCACCCCGAGTGGGACGGGTATGCCCAGACGTGGGTCCCGTGCTCTCCATGCCACTGGAATCAAGCTATCCTGGCTGAAGAGGGGTGAAACCCCGAAACCGGTCCTAGGATGCTTGTTTCCAGTCCAGGGAGGACCTGGCTTGGCAGTTCGGGCTGGACTGTTCCCATGAGGCACAGGGTCAAGACTGATTTGCATATGGCTGGGTTCAAACTGGAATGGCATGGTGAGCAAAAAACGATGGATTTAGGCCCAGATCTCTGTACTGGGGTGAATGTATGACATTGTTCTGCATTCTGTCCATCAACTGTTGTTTTTGCATTTGTCACCCCGAGTGGGACGGGTATGCCCAGACGTGGGTCCCGTGCTCTCCATGCCACTGGAATCAAGCTATCCTGGCTGAAGAGGGGTGAAACCCCGAAACCGGTCCTAGGATGCTTGTTTCCAGTCCAGGGAGGACCTGGCTTGGCAGTTCGGGCTGGACTGTTCCCATGAGGCACAGGGTCAAGACTGATTTGCATATGGCTGGGTTCAAACTGGAATGGCATGGTGAGCAAAAAACGATGGATTTAGGCCCAGATCTCTGTACTGGGGTGAATGTATGACATTGTTCTGCATTCTGTCCATCAACTGTTGTTTTTGCATTTGTCACCCCGAGTGGGACGGGTATGCCCAGACGTGGGTCCCGTGCTCTCCATGCCACTGGAATCAAGCTATCCTGGCTGAAGAGGGGTGAAACCCCGAAACCGGTCCTAGGATGCTTGTTTCCAGTCCAGGGAGGACCTGGCTTGGCAGTTCGGGCTGGACTGTTCCCATGAGGCACAGGGTCAAGACTGATTTGCATATGGCTGGGTTCAAACTGGAATGGCATGGTGAGCAAAAAACGATGGATTTAGGCCCAGATCTCTGTACTGGGGTGAATGTATGACATTGTTCTGCATTCTGTCCATCAACTGTTGTTTTTGCATTTGTCACCCCGAGTGGGACGGGTATGCCCAGACGTGGGTCCCGTGCTCTCCATGCCACTGGAATCAAGCTATCCTGGCTGAAGAGGGGTGAAACCCCGAAACCGGTCCTAGGATGCTTGTTTCCAGTCCAGGGAGGACCTGGCTTGGCAGTTCGGGCTGGACTGTTCCCATGAGGCACAGGGTCAAGACTGATTTGCATATGGCTGGGTTCAAACTGGAATGGCATGGTGAGCAAAAAACGATGGATTTAGGCCCAGATCTCTGTACTGGGGTGAATGTATGACATTGTTCTGCATTCTGTCCATCAACTGTTGTTTTTGCATTTGTCACCCCGAGTGGGACGGGTATGCCCAGACGTGGGTCCCGTGCTCTCCATGCCACTGGAATCAAGCTATCCTGGCTGAAGAGGGGTGAAACCCCGAAACCGGTCCTAGGATGCTTGTTTCCAGTCCAGGGAGGACCTGGCTTGGCAGTTCGGGCTGGACTGTTCCCATGAGGCACAGGGTCAAGACTGATTTGCATATGGCTGGGTTCAAACTGGAATGGCATGGTGAGCAAAAAACGATGGATTTAGGCCCAGATCTCTGTACTGGGGTGAATGTATGACATTGTTCTGCATTCTGTCCATCAACTGTTGTTTTTGCATTTGTCACCCCGAGTGGGACGGGTATGCCCAGACGTGGGTCCCGTGCTCTCCATGCCACTGGAATCAAGCTATCCTGGCTGAAGAGGGGTGAAACCCCGAAACCGGTCCTAGGATGCTTGTTTCCAGTCCAGGGAGGACCTGGCTTGGCAGTTCGGGCTGGACTGTTCCCATGAGGCACAGGGTCAAGACTGATTTGCATATGGCTGGGTTCAAACTGGAATGGCATGGTGAGCAAAAAAACGATGGATTTAGGCCCAGATCTCTGTACTGGGGTGAATGTATGACATTGTTCTGCATTCTGTCCATCAACTGTTGTTTTTGCATTTGTCACCCCGAGTGGGACGGGTATGCCCAGACGTGGGTCCCGTGCTCTCCATGCCACTGGAATCAAGCTATCCTGGCTGAAGAGGGGTGAAACCCCGAAACCGGTCCTAGGATGCTTGTTTCCAGTCCAGGGAGGACCTGGCTTGGCAGTTCGGGCTGGACTGTTCCCATGAGGCACAGGGTCAAGACTGATTTGCATATGGCTGGGTTCAAACTGGAATGGCATGGTGAGCAAAAAACGATGGATTTAGGCCCAGATCTCTGTACTGGGGTGAATGTATGACATTGTTCTGCATTCTGTCCATCAACTGTTGTTTTTGCATTTGTCACCCCGAGTGGGACGGGTATGCCCAGACGTGGGTCCCGTGCTCTCCATGCCACTGGAATCAAGCTATCCTGGCTGAAGAGGGGTGAAACCCCGAAACCGGTCCTAGGATGCTTGTTTCCAGTCCAGGGAGGACCTGGCTTGGCAGTTCGGGCTGGACTGTTCCCATGAGGCACAGGGTCAAGACTGATTTGCATATGGCTGGGTTCAAACTGGAATGGCATGGTGAGCAAAAAACGATGGATTTAGGCCCAGATCTCTGTACTGGGGTGAATGTATGACATTGTTCTGCATTCTGTCCATCAACTGTTGTTTTTGCATTTGTCACCCCGAGTGGGACGGGTATGCCCAGACGTGGGTCCCGTGCTCTCCATGCCACTGGAATCAAGCTATCCTGGCTGAAGAGGGGTGAAACCCCGAAACCGGTCCTAGGATGCTTGTTTCCAGTCCAGGGAGGACCTGGCTTGGCAGTTCGGGCTGGACTGTTCCCATGAGGCACAGGGTCAAGACTGATTTGCATATGGCTGGGTTCAAACTGGAATGGCATGGTGAGCAAAAAACGATGGATTTAGGCCCAGATCTCTGTACTGGGGTGAATGTATGACATTGTTCTGCATTCTGTCCATCAACTGTTGTTTTTGCATTTGTCACCCCGAGTGGGACGGGTATGCCCAGACGTGGGTCCCGTGCTCTCCATGCCACTGGAATCAAGCTATCCTGGCTGAAGAGGGGTGAAACCCCGAAACCGGTCCTAGGATGCTTGTTTCCAGTCCAGGGAGGACCTGGCTTGGCAGTTCGGGCTGGACTGTTCCCATGAGGCACAGGGTCAAGACTGATTTGCATATGGCTGGGTTCAAACTGGAATGGCATGGTGAGCAAAAAACGATGGATTTAGGCCCAGATCTCTGTACTGGGGTGAATGTATGACATTGTTCTGCATTCTGTCCATCAACTGTTGTTTTTGCATTTGTCACCCCGAGTGGGACGGGTATGCCCAGACGTGGGTCCCGTGCTCTCCATGCCACTGGAATCAAGCTATCCTGGCTGAAGAGGGGTGAAACCCCGAAACCGGTCCTAGGATGCTTGTTTCCAGTCCAGGGAGGACCTGGCTTGGCAGTTCGGGCTGGACTGTTCCCATGAGGCACAGGGTCAAGACTGATTTGCATATGGCTGGGTTCAAACTGGAATGGCATGGTGAGCAAAAAACGATGGATTTAGGCCCAGATCTCTGTACTGGGGTGAATGTATGACATTGTTCTGCATTCTGTCCATCAACTGTTGTTTTTGCATTTGTCACCCCGAGTGGGACGGGTATGCCCAGACGTGGGTCCCGTGCTCTCCATGCCACTGGAATCAAGCTATCCTGGCTGAAGAGGGGTGAAACCCCGAAACCGGTCCTAGGATGCTTGTTTCCAGTCCAGGGAGGACCTGGCTTGGCAGTTCGGGCTGGACTGTTCCCATGAGGCACAGGGTCAAGACTGATTTGCATATGGCTGGGTTCAAACTGGAATGGCATGGTGAGCAAAAAACGATGGATTTAGGCCCAGATCTCTGTACTGGGGTGAATGTATGACATTGTTCTGCATTCTGTCCATCAACTGTTGTTTTTGCATTTGTCACCCCGAGTGGGACGGGTATGCCCAGACGTGGGTCCCGTGCTCTCCATGCCACTGGAATCAAGCTATCCTGGCTGAAGAGGGGTGAAACCCCGAAACCGGTCCTAGGATGCTTGTTTCCAGTCCAGGGAGGACCTGGCTTGGCAGTTCGGGCTGGACTGTTCCCATGAGGCACAGGGTCAAGACTGATTTGCATATGGCTGGGTTCAAACTGGAATGGCATGGTGAGCAAAAAACGATGGATTTAGGCCCAGATCTCTGTACTGGGGTGAATGTATGACATTGTTCTGCATTCTGTCCATCAACTGTTGTTTTTGCATTTGTCACCCCGAGTGGGACGGGTATGCCCAGACGTGGGTCCCGTGCTCTCCATGCCACTGGAATCAAGCTATCCTGGCTGAAGAGGGGTGAAACCCCGAAACCGGTCCTAGGATGCTTGTTTCCAGTCCAGGGAGGACCTGGCTTGGCAGTTCGGGCTGGACTGTTCCCATGAGGCACAGGGTCAAGACTGATTTGCATATGGCTGGGTTCAAACTGGAATGGCATGGTGAGCAAAAAACGATGGATTTAGGCCCAGATCTCTGTACTGGGGTGAATGTATGACATTGTTCTGCATTCTGTCCATCAACTGTTGTTTTTGCATTTGTCACCCCGAGTGGGACGGGTATGCCCAGACGTGGGTCCCGTGCTCTCCATGCCACTGGAATCAAGCTATCCTGGCTGAAGAGGGGTGAAACCCCGAAACCGGTCCTAGGATGCTTGTTTCCAGTCCAGGGAGGACCTGGCTTGGCAGTTCGGGCTGGACTGTTCCCATGAGGCACAGGGTCAAGACTGATTTGCATATGGCTGGGTTCAAACTGGAATGGCATGGTGAGCAAAAAACGATGGATTTAGGCCCAGATCTCTGTACTGGGGTGAATGTATGACATTGTTCTGCATTCTGTCCATCAACTGTTGTTTTTGCATTTGTCACCCCGAGTGGGACGGGTATGCCCAGACGTGGGTCCCGTGCTCTCCATGCCACTGGAATCAAGCTATCCTGGCTGAAGAGGGGTGAAACCCCGAAACCGGTCCTAGGATGCTTGTTTCCAGTCCAGGGAGGACCTGGCTTGGCAGTTCGGGCTGGACTGTTCCCATGAGGCACAGGGTCAAGACTGATTTGCATATGGCTGGGTTCAAACTGGAATGGCATGGTGAGCAAAAAACGATGGATTTAGGCCCAGATCTCTGTACTGGGGTGAATGTATGACATTGTTCTGCATTCTGTCCATCAACTGTTGTTTTTGCATTTGTCACCCCGAGTGGGACGGGTATGCCCAGACGTGGGTCCCGTGCTCTCCATGCCACTGGAATCAAGCTATCCTGGCTGAAGAGGGGTGAAACCCCGAAACCGGTCCTAGGATGCTTGTTTCCAGTCCAGGGAGGACCTGGCTTGGCAGTTCGGGCTGGACTGTTCCCATGAGGCACAGGGTCAAGACTGATTTGCATATGGCTGGGTTCAAACTGGAATGGCATGGTGAGCAAAAAACGATGGATTTAGGCCCAGATCTCTGTACTGGGGTGAATGTATGACATTGTTCTGCATTCTGTCCATCAACTGTTGTTTTTGCATTTGTCACCCCGAGTGGGACGGGTATGCCCAGACGTGGGTCCCGTGCTCTCCATGCCACTGGAATCAAGCTATCCTGGCTGAAGAGGGGTGAAACCCCGAAACCGGTCCTAGGATGCTTGTTTCCAGTCCAGGGAGGACCTGGCTTGGCAGTTCGGGCTGGACTGTTCCCATGAGGCACAGGGTCAAGACTGATTTGCATATGGCTGGGTTCAAACTGGAATGGCATGGTGAGCAAAAAACGATGGATTTAGGCCCAGATCTCTGTACTGGGGTGAATGTATGACATTGTTCTGCATTCTGTCCATCAACTGTTGTTTTTGCATTTGTCACCCCGAGTGGGACGGGTATGCCCAGACGTGGGTCCCGTGCTCTCCATGCCACTGGAATCAAGCTATCCTGGCTGAAGAGGGGTGAAACCCCGAAACCGGTCCTAGGATGCTTGTTTCCAGTCCAGGGAGGACCTGGCTTGGCAGTTCGGGCTGGACTGTTCCCATGAGGCACAGGGTCAAGACTGATTTGCATATGGCTGGGTTCAAACTGGAATGGCATGGTGAGCAAAAAACGATGGATTTAGGCCCAGATCTCTGTACTGGGGTGAATGTATGACATTGTTCTGCATTCTGTCCATCAACTGTTGTTTTTGCATTTGTCACCCCGAGTGGGACGGGTATGCCCAGACGTGGGTCCCGTGCTCTCCATGCCACTGGAATCAAGCTATCCTGGCTGAAGAGGGGTGAAACCCCGAAACCGGTCCTAGGATGCTTGTTTCCAGTCCAGGGAGGACCTGGCTTGGCAGTTCGGGCTGGACTGTTCCCATGAGGCACAGGGTCAAGACTGATTTGCATATGGCTGGGTTCAAACTGGAATGGCATGGTGAGCAAAAAACGATGGATTTAGGCCCAGATCTCTGTACTGGGGTGAATGTATGACATTGTTCTGCATTCTGTCCATCAACTGTTGTTTTTGCATTTGTCACCCCGAGTGGGACGGGTATGCCCAGACGTGGGTCCCGTGCTCTCCATGCCACTGGAATCAAGCTATCCTGGCTGAAGAGGGGTGAAACCCCGAAACCGGTCCTAGGATGCTTGTTTCCAGTCCAGGGAGGACCTGGCTTGGCAGTTCGGGCTGGACTGTTCCCATGAGGCACAGGGTCAAGACTGATTTGCATATGGCTGGGTTCAAACTGGAATGGCATGGTGAGCAAAAAACGATGGATTTAGGCCCAGATCTCTGTACTGGGGTGAATGTATGACATTGTTCTGCATTCTGTCCATCAACTGTTGTTTTTGCATTTGTCACCCCGAGTGGGACGGGTATGCCCAGACGTGGGT
>CAWUFW010033744.1:0-11929 GCA_963921515.1 Calotriton arnoldi
TAATGGACACCAATGTACCTAATTTGTAAAATTATAAAAATAAATATTATAATAAATATAATATTTATTATAATTACAGAAAAAAATAAATACAATTTTTAATATTAATATTAATTAAAAAATGTCATATGTATGTAACAAAAATATTATATTATATTATATGTATATTATATGTAAACATTTTGTACTTTCTTTGTATAAATATATACAATACCTATTACTGTATTAAATATTATTTAAAACACAAAATTCTACTGTTTTGATGATAATTAATATGTACTTTAAAAAAAATGTAAAAAATATTGTAAATAAACATAACATATTTTCTGAAATATATGCACTAATATGTTTCTATTGAATTATAATGTAATAACATATTTTACTGTATTATCCTACTCAAATTAATAAACAATAAAAAATGATAAAAACTACAATAAAAATGGTGTATTTTCTAATTATTTTGATTTTACCTATATTATCTATATTTTACATATATAAAATACAATTTGTTTTAACAAACATTATAATAAATAAATACTGTCAATTTATTAATTACCATTACCAATTTTTTTAATACAAAATTATCTTATATATTTTTTAGTACTGAATTTTAATATATTAATAAAAATATTACATAAAAATTAAATATTATCCTACACTATACTTAATTAATAAACTATTACAACTACAATATATAATAATTAAATACAGTTACTATACACTAACATATTTTTATATGCTATTCCTACCCCAATATAAAATAATTTCAACACATGCTGCACAGTGAACATAATTAATTTACTATAACAACTCCAATGCACATTAAATAAAGTAAATGTTGGACACTAAAATTAAATAGTTCTATATTCCCAATTCAATGTAAATTAATTAGGGTAAGTGCTGGACACTAACATTAATAATTTACTATTCCCACTGCAATTTATAATAAATTGGGGTAGGTGCTGGACACTAACATAAATAATTTACTATTCCCACTGCATTCTATCAAAAATTGGGGTAGATGCTGGACAGTAACATAAATAATATACTATCCCCACTACAGTCTATAATAAATTGGGGTAGGTGCTGGACAGTAAACATAAATAATTAACTATTCGCACTCCAATATAAATTTAAATTAACTATATACTGATCACTAAATCACTATCACAGGGTCTCGACCAGCACCGACGACACTCTCAGCACCGCCGAACACATGCACTTCCAGATCCACACGGACCCCAACACCACCCTCAGAGGCACCCTCGTCTACAGACCCCCTGGGCCCCGACCCCAGTTCAGCGACTCCATCGCCGACTTCATCAGCACGCACGCCCTGACCTCTACCGACTACATCCTCCTCGGAGACCTGAACTTTCACCTGGAGAACAACAACGACAGCAACTCCACCACCCTGATCGACAGCCTCGCCAACCTCGGCCTGAGCCAGCTCGTCACAACACCGACCCACTCCGCCGGCCACACGCTTGACCCCATCTTCTCCTCAAGCTCCCACGTCTCCTTCAGCCACACCACGGAACTCCTCTGGACCGACCACCGCTGCATTGATTTCACCTTCCAGAAACCCACCACACACCACCGCACCCAACAGATCCCACGCCGCTGCTGGAGCAAAGTCACCGAAGACCAACTCCGGGCAACCCTCGCTCTCAGCCCTCCCTCCGACCCATCCAACACCGACGACGCTGCCTGCAACCTCAGACGATGGATGGACGACTGCGCCAACACCCTCGCCCCGCTGAAAAAGCTCACCTACAGCGACACCACCAAAAGAGCCAGCTGGTTCACCTCGGAACTCCTAGCTTCCAAGCGTACCTGCCGGAAACTAGAGAAGAAATGGCACAGCGATAAGACACCGGACAGCCACACAGCCCACAAAGACGCCATCCGTAACCACCACCACCTCATCAGGTCCGCCAAGAGAATCTCCTTCAAAGACCGCCTCGACAACAACGCACACAACAGCAAGGAGCTTTTCAACATCGTGAAGGAACTCTCCAATCCCAGCTCCAACACCGACATCCCGCCGTCGCAACCCCTGTGCGATTCCCTCGCCACCTTCTTTCACCGCAAGATCGCCGACATCCACGACAGCTTCAACACCCAGACAACCCCAACTAAGATCGATACACCAGACCCGCCACACACCATCGACCACGACCCCCTGCCAGCCTGGGCCAGCGTGAACATCGAGGACACCATCAAGACCATGAGCACAATACACTCCGGCTCCACGTCAGACCCTTTCCCGCACCACATCTTCAACAAAGCCAGCAGCTCCATCGCACCCCACCTGTGCAACATCATCAACCTCTCCTTCGAGACTGCGACCTTCCCAGAGAGCTGGAAACACGCAGAGATCAACGCCCTACTCAAAAAACCCAAGGCGGACCCGAGAGACCTCAAGAACTTCCGGCCCATCTCTCTGCTTCCGTTCCCAGCCAAGGTCATCGAGAAGATCGTCAACAAACAGCTAACCCGATACCTCGAAGAAAACAGCATCCTGGACCCATCCCAATCAGGGTTCCGCAGCAACCACAGCACTGAGACTGCCCTCATCGCCGCCACCGACGACATCAGGATCCTGCTGGACAATGGTGAGACCGCAGCCCTCATCCTGCTGGACCTCTCCGCCGCCTTCGACACTGTCTGCCACCGCACTCTACGCGCACGCCTCCACGACGCAGGGATCCGAGACAAGGCCCTGGAATGGACCACCTCCTTCCTCGACGGCAGAACGCAGAGTCCGCCTCCCACCTTTCCGATCCGAAGCCTCCGAGATCATCTGCGGCGTACCCCAGGGATCGTCCCTCAGCCCAACACTGTTCAACATCTACATGGCCCCGCTCGCACGCATCGCCAGACAACACGACCTCAACATTATCTCCTACGCCGACGACACTCAACTGATCCTCTCCCTCACCAAGGACCCCTCGCCGCCAAAGCCAAACTCCATGACGGAATGAAGGCCGTCGCCGATTGGATGAAGATCAGCCGACTAAAGCTGAACACGGACAAAACGGAGGTCCTCATCCTCGGCTCCAACCCCTCAGCCTGGGACGACTCCTGGTGGCCAACGACGCTGGGAGCAGCCCCGACACCCACCGACCACGCACGCAACCTGGGAGTCATCCTCGACTCAACGCTCTCCATGACCAAGCAAGTCAACGCAGTCTCCTCCTCCTGCTTCAACACACTCCGCATGCTTCGCAAGATCTACAGGTGGATCCCGACAGACACAAGAAGAACAGTCACCCAGGCCCTCGTCAGTAGCAGACTAGACTATGGGAACGCCCTCTACGCGGGAGCCCCGGCCAAGCTCATCAAGCGACTGCAACGCATACAAAACGCCTCCGCACGACTGATCCTCGACGTACCACGCCACAGCCACATCACCCCCCACTTGAGGAACCTGCACTGGCTCCCCGTCGACAGGAGGATCACCTTCAAACTCCTCACCCACGCACACAAGGCACTCCACAAAACTGGCCCAGCCTACCTCAACAGACGACTCTTCTTCTACGTCCCCAACCGCCAGCTCCGCTCCGCCGACCTCTCCCTCGCCACCGTCCCCCGCATTCGAAGAACAACCACCGGCGGCAGATCCTTCTCACACCTCGCCGCCAAGACCTGGAACACACTTCCACTAAGCCTACGAAAGACCCAAGACCTGCTGACCTTCAGGAGGCTACTCAAGACCTGGCTGTTCGACCAGTAGCAGCATCCCCCCCTTCCCTCCCCCAGCGCCTTGAGACCCTCGCGGGTAAGTAGTGCGCTCTACAAATTCTGTGATTGATTGATTGATTGACTAAACATTATCAATTACATCCCCCAAAAATTATTTTTTATAATAACTCCAAAACATTATGCCCTAAAAACCCCAAAACACACTACTAAAAATAAATTCCAAATTTATAATTCTATAAACTTATTTATTTTTAAATAAAATATAAATTTTTCATTTTTTTTAATATATATAATTAAAAAAATATATTTTTAATACACTCCCCACCCTTATACCCTAAAACCCCAACATCCCACTCCTAAACATATTTATCGAATTCAGATTTCAATATGATATTTTATTTTAAAAATTAATTCTAAATTTATTTAAAAATGGATTAATATTTAATTTAAAATATATATATTTACAACACTACCCAACTTAATACCATATAAACACAACAAGCCACTCCTAAAATTATATTTCAAATTTAAATTTCCATATATTTTTATTTTTTTTAAATTATTTATTAATTTAAAAAAATATAAATAATACTTAATTTTAAATATATATTTTAAAACACTCCCCACCATCATCACCTATAAACAAAACATCCCGCTCCTAAAAAAAATTTTCATTTACATTTCACTTTTTATTTTTTAATTATTTCTAAATTTATTAAAAATATTCATAATATTTAATTTTAAATATATATTTTTAAAACACTACCCACCGTTATCCCCTATAAAACCAACAAGTCACTCCTAAAAATAATTGTCAATTTAAAATGTAAATATAAATATTTTTTATAATAAAAAAATTCTCAATTATTATTATTTTTTTTATAATATTCAATATAAAATATATATTTATAAAAACTCCCCACCCTTATCCCCTATAAACGCAACATCCCACTCCTAAAATTAATTATCAAATTTAAATTTAAAATATACATTTAAAAAAAAAAAATTAAAAATTTGTCAAACTTTTTAATAATATTTTAACCTTATCCCCTATAAACCCAACATCCCGCTCTTAAAATAAATTTTCAAATTTAAATTTAAATATTATTATTTTTCTTTTTTTTTTAAATAAAATTAAAAAAAATATAAATTTCTAATAATATTTAATTTAAAATATATGGGGGTCGATTGCGATTCGGGCCGGAAAAAGCACCGACCGACTCGGATCCGGAAATAATACCGACCGACACGTACCCGTGGCGCCCGACACGCCAAGTACGATGCAAGGCGTGAAAAATCCGACCGACACGTACCGAAACCAAGTCGACCGACCGAGCCGCAAGGAAAACAGCAATCCGGCCGGAAAAACACGCGAATCCAACTGACCGACACGCACCCGGAACAAATCCGACCGAAACGTACACGCGAACTCCAAACCGCAAAGTACGATGCAAGGCGCGAAAACCGCGAGCGAGTCGGACGGAGGCCAAGCCGTACGACCGACACGCATACAAAACCGAGCCGAAGCAACACAAAACACCGCGACCGACGCGTACGCAGCATAGAAAACTGCACAAACACAGCGTGAACGAAACGGAGAACACCGTACGAGACAAATGCAGGGTCCGACTCGGTCACAAGAACGTTTCCAACATACACAAACAGCACAAAGGAAAAATCACCCAAAAAAAGGCCAAACAAGCAATTACCATGCAAATAAATACTGGGGGGGTGGGGACAGAGAACAAAGACACACCCACAACTCCACCTATATAAAGGACACAAATCACAACCATGAGCCTTTGCAAATGCCATTCCACTGCCAGCACCCAAGAGAAAGCAACCACACACCCACAGCTCATCCCTCACACAAGCCACACACCATCAGCACACCAACAAATACCTACCTCACATACACCCAGCAAAACACACACTCACACACCCTCACCTGCACACCAACACACACATCACTCACCATCACCACCCATCACCATGCCCCCAAGAAGAATCCCAAGTTCCTAGATAGTGAATTGGAAGTCATGGTAGACGAGATCCTCAGGGTAGAGCCTCAGCTGTTTGGCACACTGGTCCAACAGACCCCCATCTCCCAGAAAACCAAGATGTGGGAGAGGATCATCAACAGGATGAACGCACAATCACCATGTCGGCGCACAAAGAGCGACATCCAGAACAGGTGGTATGACGTGCGCAGGAGGGTACGGGACCTGCTGAAGAAAGACTACATCAACAGCCAATACACCGGCAGTGGCCCTCCTGCCAAGCCAATATACCTCAGGCCCTGGGAGGAGAAGGTGCGGGCCATCCTTCCGCCAGTGAGCGTATATGGACTAGAGGACATCCCAGAGCCTGGTGAGTACACAACAAATGTACACAATATACTGCCACAAAACACACACATCACTGTCAAGGGGAGAGTCAAACCATGCACTCATAGCAATTACACAGCAACCAGAACAGAATCATCCCAAAATGTGTATGTCAGTCAGATAAACACAACACATGCCATCAAAAAAGTCACATCCAACTGTGCCAACACATGTACAAACACAACTACAACTACAGCTAGGCAGTGGCACAAATAGAACTAACAAACACATCCAGACATGTAGCCACCACAACAACACCAACACACAGTGAAGACCACTCAAAGGAAGGAATTCTGTGTATGCTGGCCAAGTCAGTGTAGCCAATAGCATCATGGGAGTCGCAGTCACACATATTGCCCCCCCACAACTGTCCCATCAACACCACCCTGAACCATGCTCACATCACAGGGAGTGGAGAAGGACTCACAAGATGGCTGACACTGGCTACTGCTGTGGGGAGCACAAGGCCCTGCTGCCAACTGTGCACCAACAAACAGCAGGACACCACTGACTGACATCCTGAGAGACAACTTACACTCCCTGCAATGCAAGCACGTTCCATGGTGGGATATCTGGCTAGCTGGGTGGGAAGGAGGACTTGCAGCACTGACCATAGTCACAAGCACCTCCCCTCACACACACCCCAACACAAACTCCACAGAACCCACCTGGTAGAATGCAATGCCCCCCATCCTAACACAAGATCCCACAAAGAACCACCACCCTGGGTTATGTTGTGTGAAGCACAGGGACACTCTTGGGACTTCTAGCCAAACAACTGTCAGGACAACACTCCCAGCCATCCTGGCAGCACAGCCAGCCCACCCCACAGGGAAGCAGAGTCAAAAGGAAGGAAGCATGGGCATGCTGGGAAGGGGGGGTGGAGGCAATAGCATGATCGGAGTCGTAGTCACAGCTCTACATCCCCCACCACATGGCCCAGCAAGCTCACACTCACGCATGCACATCCCACAGAGAGTGGAAAGGCCCATCAAAGATGTCTGACACTGTTGCTGTGTCGTGGGGAGCACAAGGGCATGCTGGGTACTGCAGGACACCACTGTCAGCCATCTTGCCATTGCTCTCACACCCACACACACTGAACTCCCCACAAAAGCAAGTAAGTATGGGAATGCTGGGAAGTGGGGTGGAGGCAATAGCATGATGGGAGTCGTAGTCACAGACATAGCTCACCCCCACAACTGTCCCATCAACACCACCCTGAACCATGCTCACATCACAGGGAGTGGAGAAGGACTCACAAGATGGCGGACACTGGCTACTGCTGTGGGGAGCACAAGGCCCTGCTGCAAACTGTGCACCAACAAACAGCAGGACACCACTGACTGACATCCTGAGAGACAACTTACACTCCCTGCAACGCAAGCACGTTCCATGGTGGGATAACTGACTGGCCGGGTGGGTGTGAAGGAGGGCCGGCTGTCAACCAAACACAACCAATGCAGACCATGTTCACACCCCAGAAAATACATAGAAATGCCCAAATAATGCAGGACAATGTGCCACACCAATATCAACCCCTGACTGTGACGACTTGGGACAATGCAATGTACAGGCCCGCACCCAGAGGCACAGTCACAACTGTCATGTGTGTCAACCATTGATGCCTGCAGAAACATAACATACATTGTTTGTGTCTCCCAAAAACAGGTGATGATGGGGACACAGCAGCAGATGCTGAGGAGTCCCAGTCCCAGGCTCAAGAGGATGCGGAGCTCACTGGCGTCGTACAGCCTCTGTCCTCCTCGGACGATGAAGACCAACCTGGCACATCCGGTGCAAGTCAACATGCAGCACCAGCAGGACCACCAGCTGCAGCACCAGCAGGACCACCAGCTGCACCCCCTGCACCCACCCCTCCAACGACTGTCACCACAAATACCATCCCTGCCGACATGGACAGAACAAGGAGCAACACCAGCACAGGGACCCTGGACCAACCTGGGGCCATGGACACCACCACCACCACCACCAACCCCCAAGGTGGACCAGGGTTATCTGTGCGTGCCACTGCACACACTGCACATGTCAGCAGGGGTGGTGGGAGGGGTGGGAGACAGAGGTCGCTGCTTGCAGACGTTGCTGGTGTGCATGATGACCCACAACTGGTACGCATAGCTGATGCGTACCAGTCCAGCACCGGAGACCTCAGCCAGGTAGTGGGGCTCCTCAGAGACATGAAACAGCAGCAGGCTGCCCATCATGCCCGCTTGGACTCCCACATGTCCCACGTGGAGTCACACATGTCCCGCGTGGACTCACACATGTCCCGCGTGGAGTCCAAGTGGGATGCACTGCATGAGATGACAGCAGTGCACAGGGACATTTTACAATGCCTCCGCCAGATGAACAGCAACCAGTCCACACCTCCCTGTGTGCCAACAACATCTGGTGCCGAACAAACTGCAACTGCCACAGGGAGGGAGGAGGACTCTGGCGGAGAGTCCCCTGCACCGCAGCAGCCTGTACTTGAGGGCCCCCCCAAGAAGAGGGGTCGTCCGAGGAGGGAAAAGTGAGAGGCCGATGGCCAAGCGCAACTCCCAGGAAGCCTGAACCTGTTCTGGATGTTCGCCTTTGTGCACAGACTGTTCACCCTGTTGACGGCAACACTACTCCCACACATTGCATGGGAGTACAAGTTGGACCAATGTGTCAGACAACTGTGGCCCCGATACTGGGGATCCTGTCTACCAGGACTTTCAATTCACCTAGGAACTTCGGATTGCAAGATTTATGTACAGCACTACCCATCCTATGCACTATTAACACAAATGTATCACAATAAACACACTAATACACCATACTTGCCTCTGTCGTGATTCCAACGTGGGTGCTGTTATGGGGATGATGAACTGCAAAATTACACTGTGTATGCGAACTGCAACAGCAAGGACAACACAGGCATGTGAGTAAAGGCAACGTGACACATATGAGGGAGACACACCACCAGGGCTACACAACACATACACACCTAGGCCATCTGACTCATTGCCTACACTGATGTTGCCAGGGAAGACGGTGCAATGCACAGATACCACACCCATTCCCAGTTGTAGTCAAGTAGCCCACAGGTGCAGTAAGCAAATGGCACTCAAATGTGTGACCACAGACAACGCACATCACAAAGTGAAGCACAGGTTTATTACACAGTTGCAACATGTCGTAACCACTACAGATGCAAGGTAATCCCACCTGGCAGCGGGCACACAGTCAACAACTGTAGACGGAAGGAAGTCCATGGGTGTGGCGCACATCACCTGTAGGGACACAACAGCTACCACCCTGGATGTGCAATCACGTCGTCGTTGGACACAGTTGACCAAACGAATCTGAAAGTACCCTGTGAAGGACAGAAATGACACACAGTCAAAAGCAATGGAGTACAGGACAGAACAGCAAAACTCATGCACAATACATGTTACAAGATACCCACCCAGAACCAAGTTAGCATGTCAACACTGTTGGGGAGTACAGCCCACCTGTTAGCACACATCGCAACACACATCCAGTCAAGTAGCCCATGGACACACTCCAACAGCACCAGAGCACCACCCACACATCATGCCAACTCACATCATTGACATGACACCTCAGGATACTCACATTCAGCTAAAGAAGTTGGTGATGAGCTGTGTGCGGACATCACCATCATCATCATCATCATCATCGTCACTGGCATCGTGGTCCAGGCCAGGATCCTCCACAGGTGGCGGATGTTGGTCATTGTCATCCTGGATGAGAGGCAACTCCTTCCGCACTGCCAGGTTGTGGAGCATGCAGCAGACGATGATAATCTTGCACACTTTCGCAGGGGCATATGGGAGGGACCCTCCGGTCTTGTCCAGGCAGCGGAAGCGGCTCTTCAGGAGACCAAATGTCCGCTCAATCACTCTCCTGGTCCGACCATGTGCCTCATTGTAGCGCATCTGGGCTGGTGTCACAGGGTTCCTGAGGGGTGTCAGCAACCACAGCATGTTGGGGTATCCTGAGTCACCTACGGACAGACAAGTGCACATTAGCTGACTTGGAAAAGTGGGCGGAATACTACAGATCAGATCACACACAATGGCACAAAGTCAGTACACACCGACAAGCCAGGCACGCTGGTTCTGCATCTGTGCCATCATCCTGGGGATGCGACTACTCCTCATCACAAAGGCATCGTGTGCTGAACCAGGGAAACGGGCACACACGTGTGTGATGGTCATGTCTGCAAGACACACCACCAGTGCATTGTCCGAGTGGTAGTGCTTGCGGTTCCTGTAGGCCTGCTCCTGGGCCTGTGGTGGTACCAAAGCCACATGTGTCCCATCAATGGAGCCAATGACATGCGGCATCCTCCCCAGGGCATAAAAGTCACTCTTCACGTCAGTGAGTCGTCGCAGTCTAGGGAAATAGATGTACTGGTTCAGGAATAGCAACATTGCCGCCAAAACATCGCGGAGCACACGGCTCAACATGGTCTGTGACATCCCACCAGCAGTCGCCACAGTATGTTGGAAGGTACCGGTGGCAAAGAAGTGTAGGGCTGCCATCACCTTCACCTTGGGGGTCAGCGCTGTAGGATACGGCCGGCCAGGCTGCAAATGTGGGGACAACTGCACTGCCAAATCCTCAATCAGCTGCCTGGTGAAGCGGTACCGTCGGATGCTGTCCCGTTCCACCATCGTTGCCAGGTCTGGGAATGGTCGATGGACAGCAGGAGCCCTGCAGTGCAGAGGAGAAGTAAGCAAGATTGTCAGTCACCCCACATATGCGGCATTGAACACACTCAAGATCCCAACATACATCATTATGAGGCACAACTACATGAAGTGTGCAGTTCCGGAAGGACATGTATGGTACATACATGGCCAACATCTGTCAACACGGTCCAACAGGTGGCATCAATTAGTCCCAGGTTGGCCCATTGGATATCATGAGGCCGTGTCACAGTTCCCATCTCCTGCTGCCGTGTCACAATAACCCCCACAGTGACATGTGAGGACAGATGTGCTCCAGGCACCACAGCTCAACGACAGGTACATTCCCAGGGACCCTGTATTGGCACATGGACACTGGCATTACATGGAGTATCATGTATACACCACAGCAAAACAACCATGACCCCCACAGGTAGTGGCCCCACTTGCCACGGCAGGACAGACATGGACGTCTGTGACACACACACGCACAACATCAAAGTCCATGCACACACAACCTGGATGTGGAGACTGTCTCCCATTGTGCACATGTAATCAGAGACATTGTAAAGACTGTGGAGGACCATCACTATTGTGCCACTGGGACACCCTGGCTCAAACATACCGTCCCACATGGGACTCACGGGGTATGTGACATGACATACACATACACCACCGTGAAATGTGACCATGGCACATGCACAGATATGAACAGTTGCACATCACAGTGGTCATGCACACGTAACACCCAGGATCCTGTCCCCATGAACACGTGCACAGCCTGGGGGTGGCTGCCCACAGGTGACACCCACAGGACAACATGTACACCAACATACACACAATAGGAAATGCAGCCTTACATGCCTTATGATAAAGTTTGGACAGGCTGTCGTGATGTAGGTGTGCCCCTCACTCCCTGGGAGCTATCTGTGGCTGGCATATGTCCATCTGAGACAGGCATGCTGACATATGCCAGTCACATGTACAGTGATGCGTTGTACTGCAATGGACCGATCGGTGCCCCCGGCCGGCCCATTGCATTCAATGTGTGCGGGTACGCGTTGTACTCCCTGTACGCGTTGAACTGCAATGGACCGATCGGTGCCTCCGGCCGGCCCATTGCATTCAATG
>CAWUFW010033745.1:0-11926 GCA_963921515.1 Calotriton arnoldi
CCTAAGCATTGAATATGCAACAAATTCTTCTTTTGCATATCAAATAAAAAAATTAACAGCACTAGCTTATGTACCTGAAACAGACGTCACAGAACATTACAACATCCTAATAGACAGCACCTTCTACAAACAAAATGAAGCAAAACTAAGTCCACTATTAGACAATTTTGAGGATACATGGGTTGGCAGACTACACAGATCTGGCCACAGAAGAAACCCTAAATTCCTAATACTCTGGTGGAACGTATACAGAAGCACATTAAATGGAGAATCCAAAACTAATAACGCATTCGAAGGATGGCATAATGCCTTCCTTCAATCAACAGGCAGAACCAAACCAACACTAGAAAAATTTATATCATGCCTACAAAAAGAACAGAGTTATCAAGAGTTCCGAATGGAACAATCCATAACTCAATTAACTCCAGAAACATCAAAACAAACTAAACAAATGCATAAATATCTAGAACAACAAGTAAAATTGTACCCTAGTACAAAGGGCCTGGAATACCTAAACATAATATCCAAAACTCTTCTTTAAAGCATGAATACAAATAAATTACAAATTACTCATCTTTCAAACATACCATAAAAGTAACATTTATTTATTTTATCACAAAAATAATTACTGTGTGTAACATATTTTTAATTTTTTAATAAAATATATTAACACACATTAATAATATTTGTAATAAAATAAAATACAACAATAATAATAAAAAACATTACCCACCCACAATAAATAATAATAAATAAACTTACCAGGTTTATTCCAAATGCTGTAAAATCCATTTTCTGCTAACACAATCCAAATATAAAAAAACAGTTTCCCCAAAAAATGAAAAATACAACTGTAGCAAAAATTAATAATCCATGTAGCAAAGGTCCATAGGAAAACCATAAAAACCCGAAAATGTATAAAATAGTAAAAAGCGCTCCAGGAAAACCGAAAAATTTAAAGAAGTGTAACAAATATATTAGTCAATAAAACTGACATACACTTCTTTAAAAAAAAAAAACGACTCCTTCCGATACGAAGAACTTCTGAAAATAAAAAGGGTCAAAACAAAATCACATACATTCCCACCCACATAACACAACACATAAACACTTACTAACAATACTACTAGCTTTAAATTTCATGAAAATATACATTGAACACCGTAATCCTAACTCTGTAAACAAGCCTACACAACGTTAACAATACGTAAATACACCACACGTAACTATAACATATAACATTTCCGAATATAACTAATAAACACCTAACTACACTAAACAGTATCTAACTAGGTTCAAAATATATTTAAAACTTAGTTAAAACAAAGAAAACAAACCTTACCTTTAGCGACGTGAAGTGTCTCCCAACCGCGAGCTTCTCTTCAACCAAAATGACACAAAACGACATAACCCGGTTACAAAATAGAACGCCCAAAACATAATAAAAAGTTTAACCATATGAAATTTAAATCATTTAATACAGTAAAATGTTACTTTACATAAAAAAATATACAACTATTTAAATAAAATAGTACAATTTATTTTGATTTAATAAAAAATTGTGACATAATGTACCTAATTTGTAAAATTATAAAAATAAATATTATAAAAATATAATATTTATTATTATAATTGCAGAAAAAATAAATACAATAAAACAATGTATAAAAAATTGTTATAAATGTTTTTCATGCATTATACAAATTCATTTCTGTTAAAAACTTGTTTTAAGTTAAAAACATTGTAAAAATTAATTAATATTAATATTTTTAATATTAATATTAATTAAAAAATGTAATATGTATGTAACAAAAATAAAAAAATGTTAAACATTTATATTATATGTAAACAGTTTGCACTTTCTTTGTATAAATATATACAATACCTATTACTGTATTAAACATAATTAAAAACACAAAATTCTACTGTTTTGTTAATAATTAATATGTACTAAAAACAATTGTAAAAAATATTGTAAATAAACATAACATATTTTCTGAAATATATGCACTAATATGTTTCTATTGAATTATAATGTAATAAAATATTTGACTGTATTGTCCTACTCAAATTAATAAACAATAAAAAATTGTAAAAACTACAATAAAAATGGTGTGTTTTCTAATTATTGTGATTTTACTTATATTATCTATATTTTACATATATAAAATACAATTTTTTTCACAAACATTATAATAAATAAATATTGTCAATTTATTAACTACCATTACCAATTTTTTAAGGCAAAATTATCTTATATATTTTTCTAGTAATACATTTTAATATATTAATAAACACATTACATAAAAATTGAATATTATTTATTATCCTACACTATACTTAATTAAAAAACTATTACAACTCCAATATATAATAATTAAATACAGTTACTGTACACTAACATATTTTTATATACTATTCCTACCCCAATATAAATTAATTTCAGCAAATGCTGCACAGTGAACATAATTAATTTACTATAACAACTGCAATGCACATTAAATAAAGTAAATGTTGGACACTAAAATTAAATTGTTCTATATTCCAGATTCAATGTAAATTAAATAGGGTAAATGCTGGACACTAACATAAATAATATACTATTCCCACTCCAGTCTATAATAAATTGGGGTAGGTGCTGGACAATAAACATAAATAATTTACTATTCCCACTCCTGTCTATATTAAATTGAGGTAGGTGCTGGACACTAAACATAAATAATTTACTATTCCCACTGCAGTCTATATTAAATTGAAGTAGGTGCTGGACAGTAACATTAACAAATTACTATTCCCACTCCAGTATATAATAAATTAGGGTAGTTGCTGGACACTAAACATAAATAATTTACTATTCCCACTCCAGTCTATATTAAATTGGAGTAGGTGCTGTACACTAAACAAAATTAATTTACTATTCCCACTCCAGTATATATTAAATTGTGGTAGGTGCTGGACAGTAAACATAAATAATTTACTATTCCCACTCCAGTCTATATTAAATTAGGGTAGGTGCTGGACACTAAACATAAATAATTTACTATTCCCACTCCAGTCTATATTAAATTGAAGTAGGTGCTGGACAGTAACATTAACAAATTACTATTCCCACTCCAGTATATAATAAATTAGGGTAGGTGCTGGACAGTAAACATTAACAAATTACTATTCCCACTCCAGTCTATATTAAATTGAGGTAGGTGCTGGACACTAAACAAAATTAATTTACTATTCCCACTCCAGTATATATTAAATTGTGGTAGGTGCTGGACAGTAAACATAAATAATTTACTATTCCCACTCCAGTCTATATTAAATTAGGGTAGGTGCTGGACACTAAACATAAATAATTTACTATTCCCACTCCAGTCTATATTAAATTGGGGTAGGTGCTGGAACAGTAACATCAACAAATTACTATTCCCACTACAGTCTATAATAAATGATAGTAGGTGCTGTACACTAAACCTAAATAATTTACTATTCCCACTCCACTCTATATGAATTTGGGGTAGATGCTGGACAGTAACATAAATAATATACTATTCCCACTCCAGTCTATAATAAATTAGGGTAGGTGCTGGACAGTAAACATAAATAATTAACTATTCCCACTACACTATAAATTTAAATAAACTATATACTAATCACTAAACATTATTAATTACATCCCCCCAAAAATATTTTTTTATAATAACTGCCCAACATTATCCCCTATAAACACAAAAAGCCACTCCTAAAAATAAAATTCAAATTTATAATTCTATTAACTTATTTATTTTTCTATAAAATCTAAGGGGCTCATTACGATGTCGGGCGGAAGCACAACCGCCGTGCTGGCGGATGCAAAAACCACCAGTTACCGCCGGCACGCAGCAGTCCACACGCCCGCCCAATTACGATGCGAAAAGTAGGCCAAACACCGCCGGCAAGCCAGCAACACCGTCCGCCATCAAAGTGCGCCCGTACACGTAGCGGCGCAGCCCAACTGACACACACCGTCCGACGAAACACGTCCCGCCCGGCGTATAAATTACGATGCCGCAAACAAACGGCTCCCACGGCCAAGAGATACCGTACGACAAACCGAAGCGGTAACACGGACGCCGAGCACGGACAACGAAGAAGCGGCTCCCCGAGCATGAATCCAGCACTGCAGGCCCTCCCCATGCTCCTGCTGATGCACCACCAAGGACGCAACGTACCGCGGAGACGCAGGTAGGCACACACACAACAAGTGCACGCAAACAGCGCACACAGTGCAAGGGCGGAAAAAGCGGACAACCCCCCACCAGCGCGTGTACACTACACATCCACCATTGCATCCACATATGACACACAGGCCAAATCGTAACATCGCGTAACACATGTGTACACACCACCTGGGACTAGGAACCAACCACCCCGTCACGGCCCCAAAGCGCCGATGACGCCGCCACACATGCGCACAACGCAGAGGCCAACCGCAGCGCCATGCATGCGTCGCACACAGACACAGGGACACAACCAAGCAGCACACACATCAGCCCCACCCCGAACGCACATGACACGTGACAGGCCTGCCACAGACATGTCCCCAACGCCCAATTCACGGACAACACCCAACGCCACACAACCGACGCACACATGTCAGTGAAGTCACGCAACAGCAGGACACACCCCAGTGTAACAAACATGGCGTAGCACACAGCGGCGGCAACACCAACTAGGAGAAGCAGGGCCCCTTCGGGAAGAGGAACGCCAGTACCACACTGAAACACCCATACCACCCTGCACATATGAACAAGACATATAAAACGGAACACCAAAGAGCCCGGGGACCGACAACAGGTGGCCCAAGAATAACATCCACACACAAGGCCCAACGCAGAGCGGAAAGGCAGCCTGCCGCCCACACAAGGGAGAGCAGACAGCACTGAATGACCTTCCATTCCAACTCCGAAACCACAGCCCTACGACAGAAGCCGGTGAATACAGCCATTGTCCAAGAATAGACCAACACAGGCATGCCGAGGAGACCGACCACAGGGCAGATAGCGCATATCACAGAAGCACACAACGGACGGGGAAGAAAAAAGAAAACACTCCCCCATGTCGGCCACATGCAAGTTAATTGGAAGGAGTCACACATCACTGACCTTGAACTGTCTGAGAAGCATGTGGGATGAGGGCCCGTGTCCTCCAAACAAGCCAACAGAACACAAGTCCTGTCTCCCTACGACTACACAGAGCTCACAGCAACCTCGGAGCGTGCACATTGCAGACTGCACACACAGCCGGAGCACGCCACCACAACGCACCGCTGCGAAATGGCAACCGCAACACACCTACCCAACTACGCCGGACAGCTCAAGCTGTACAAAACCAACCTGTTACATACATTGGGATGCGATCTCCTGTCCCTGCTGAACGTAAGTTACCGACTGACTTACCGCATCACATTGTTCAGCTGCGTCATGCCCGTCTTCTACTGTCGGAGGTGTCCCTACCAGCATCCAGTGGAGATATGCCTCTCCAACCCGGCATGTCTGAAGGCGGACCTGCTACCACTACTCCTCCCTCTGGACGCACACGACAGGGCCTGCTCTGCCTATGGGGGCATGGCGTATGTGGCCAACATCGCACCCGCACTGAAATGGGACCACTGTGCCTCCACACGACGGATCATCGAGAACAGCTACATCGAATGTCACCCAGCATGCCCCATCATGGTCCTCCAAGGGACAACTTACGAACAACACCTTGACAGCCACCATCCGCTACATTGGCTGGCAAACATGTACACCACCAATGACATGGAAGCCCTGCTGGACGGCATCGCATACCTGACAACCTGTAAATTCGTCGGACCACAACGCAGGTTCCCCGATTGACCTATGATGTCCAACCCCGCACCCATGCTTAGCTTCCGCACGGACTGGCCAGTCACCACCACAACAGCCATACCAAACGACCGGCAACTGTAACCACACCATCAACGACATCGCCATGACATCGGATATGACCGGGACATGCACACTGTTCCCCATCACATCCAGGAACACCGCATGCATCGTGGGAGGCAGTGGCATGGGGTCTGTGTATCGCACCCACATGGACGGAACTGCACGAACAACCAGGACACGACATGGATCCAGCGCCCATGGACACACACACCGCTCAGTGGACATGAATAGGTCGCCTGGAGTCTGTGGGTGCTGCACCCCTCCCACCCCCGCCCCGGGAAACCCATACCAGGACCTTTGCATGGAAGACAAGTGCATACAACAACAACACGACCCCAGTGACTGTGACATGTCCAGTAACCACCACATTGCAACAACAAGTGGCACGCCGCTGCATGCACGCAAGCACATGCCCTGATGTCATCTCACATGCACGCGTGCATGAGGAACAACCGCAGCAAACCTGTCACATGGAACTGAGATGGACTGTGCCCATGATGCCAAGCGGTCTGGTAGGCTACATGTATACCGTCTGTGTCAAAGTCCGCAGCTCCGCAGCTATACGTAAATGTACATTAGCACAGCCTTGGCCAAGCAGATGTAACTCTGAAGCCCACATCCCACATGCAACAGCCAATCACATGTAACCCCACACCCTATCCCATTTGCAATCATGCTCAGTATATCCTCAACATGTATTCCGCTGCCAGTAGTGTCCACTATACTGCATCACAGAGGACAGAAGACTCAATATAATGTTTGAAACCAAAACTGTCTCCGCTGACTCATTTCACAAGTACGAATGAGAGAGGATGGGAGTATGTGAAGTACACGGCAGTCGTGACATGACCATGTAGTCCACTGGTATTGGATGTCAACGCAAATGAGTAGCACAACTGTGGAAGACACACATGTGTCGTGTGAAGTCGTATGGACGCAGTGCTCAGGTGGGTGGGTGTGACGGGTAGATGCGCACATGCCAAGTTGGAGCACGCCGTGTTGGGAGGGGTCATGAACAGTACACCACCGCTTCCCTGGGCATTGTGAGAGGACACCTGTCGGGGGGAGTGAACACGTGTGTGCACAGCAGCCGGGCACACGTACAAAGCGGTACCAGGCGCACCTCAGCCCACCCTCTGTGGACAAGCTGGATCCTGTTATGCGCCCGCCATGCCCCTTGACAAGGCACACACAGCCCCAGTCGACCAGGTGTAACCCCAACATAGTCAATCCGCACAGGCGATACAGGGCACGGGATGGCAGTGGAGCATGGTGTGTGAGAGGTCTCCTCGCGCTCCTCCTGGTCATATCACGCAGGCAATAGAACCTCAACGTCTAGCATGGCACAAGTCAGATGGAAGTGTAGGGGGACGCACCACAGCACGAGCAGCACTGACGTCACGGGAGGTGGCTCGCACCATCCCATCCATTGCCCATCATACCAACCACGACACATGCCATTGCGACTAAGTGCAAGCGCGTGCGCCACCACCCCCGAGCCCTCCCCAGAGAGGCCAAAGAGTGAATGTGTGGGCCATCAGTCACAGACGGACGCGGCCTGGCCGCAAGGGCAGCCACAGCCACTGGGTGTCGCAGGTGGCGGATCCGGAAGGCGAAGACTGTGATGCATAGTCCATGCAGGCCGGGTCTCCATTTGGGGCACCACGCAGGTGGACGGCGTCCCGTAACACATCATACCCTGAGACAGCCCACTTGTGCAACTGGACCCACACATACACTCCTTGCCCTCTCTGGTGCGAGCTTGGGGCTGCCTGTGCAAGCGCTAGCCTCGCAGGTGCACATGCATATTGGGGGAGCGAGGGGAGGACATGAGGGCTGGGGCGAAGATGACTGTATCACTGTCAGTGAGTACAAGGGATGACCCAGATGTGGAAAGGAAGAGACGTGTCCCGTGTGTACTGCAACTAGTCGCCAATCCAACTACCCCCCATGTCCGGAATGTAAGCCCGCACCTAGGCCCGCCCATCCGCCACATCGAATATACCACCAGCACGACAACCTTCCCATTCGGAACACTGACTGGGGGTGGCGACCAGTGAACAATCATGTGTAGCCTACCCACGCGTACATGTGGGCCCTCCATGATCCATGTCACCTGCGGCAAAGTCATGACATGCGCAATGAGGGAAGTGAGGAGAGCTGTCCGCCCCACGCACAGAAGGTGCATCAGCTCCACAGACCCAGCAGCGAGTCCAGCAGGGGTCACATGTGCAGGGGCAGCTGTGCCTGGTGTGAAGGCACATGCATATAGACAGCACATCGACCAATGTGTAGTCTGCCCACATCTACAGTCCATCATCATGCGGACATAGGAATTGAACACAGGGCAACACATCTTAGTGGGTGCACCCACCGTGACCAACAATGCGCAATCATCGACGTACCCGCCCTGTGCATGGCCCCCACCCAACGGAGGCACATCCAGTGCCACCATCCCACACACAAGCCTTCCACGGAACATGCTGTGTCCAATGCTCAGTACAGAGTCAGCGCCCATCTGGTGGATCCTGAACAGGAGACACATGCACACACATGCCAGCTCCCACTATGTACGTCTGCCACCTGGCACGTGCAATGTAACCTCTCACCTGTGACGTGTGACTGCAAGCACACAGCCGTCTTGGCATGGGGCTGTCAATGTGGACACCTGTCAATGTTTCGGGAGGTGTGATCCGTACAGTGCTGTACATAGGGTGCAGTGCTGACACCTACTACTGTCTCATATCCCCTCGTGCCACAGGTCCCACTTGTTTTGGCCGCTCAGCCTGTGCCCACATCGTCGTCGTCGTGTGCCATACTCATCCAGCCTCGGAAGCAGTTCCATGCTCAGCAGACATTCATGTTGCCGTGGCGTTGCCGCTTGACGAATATGCAGTCAGTCGCCATCAGCACGCCCCGCAAGTCATTGGGGCCTAGATCCCCATGTGCATGCACATGGCAGTGGTCTGTATCACTAGCCATTGCCATTGTTGGGAGACCTGTGTAAGTGTATTGTGGTCGTGCCGTCCCAGCTTGACAGCTGGGCTGTGGCTCATGTGCTTGCTCAGTCATGTCAGTGATGTGTATGCGAAATTGCTATGTGTCGTGTTGCTTTGACATGTGTCCACTGCCATTTTCCCTAGGCGGAGACCGAACATTGACCGCCCATACCAATTGCTGGCGGACATGGACGATACAGAGGTCATTAGGAAGTTTCGGCTGGACAGGCCAACCCTGCATCGACTGTGTGCCATGTTAGAACCCCATCTCCGTCCCCGCAGGGTGTATCCGACAGCTGTCACCCCCACGGCTAAGGTGATGGCCGCCATGCATTTCTTCGGCACTGGGTCATTCCAGCACACAGTGGGCAGTGGAGGAGGGATGTCCCAGCCCATGTTCAGCAAGGTGCTGAGGGATGTACTGGCAGCCATGATGCTGTACCGAAACAGGTACATCCGCTTCCCCAGGGCTCGTGAATTGGCGGCAGTGAAGGGTGCATTCTATGCCCTTGGCAGAATCCCACACGTCGTTGGAGCCATTGACTGCACACATGTTGGCCTTGTTCCACCACAGGCCACTGAGCACCTGTACCGCAACAGGAAGCACACGCACTCCCTGAATGTGCAAGTGGTGTGCCTTGCGGACATGGTGATCACCCACGTGTGTGCAAAGTTCCCAGGCTCGGCCCATGACGCACACATAATGCGCAACAGCATCTTGCCACGACTGATGTCCAATCTGCAACAGGATCGTGGCTGTATTGTCGGTGAGTATGTGGAGTGGTGTAGCGTGCTGGTTGTGCGATGCTGTCCCCTGTCCAGTTGGAATAGCAACGGTTCTCTGTGTCCCTCACACCCAGGTGACTCTGCGTACCCGAATGGGGCATGGCTGCTCAGTCCATTGAGGAATCCTCGCACCCCAGCAGACGATCGCTACAATGAGGCACATGGGAGGACCAGACGTGTGGTCGAGCGTACCTTTGGCCTCCTCAAGTCCAGGTTCAGGTGCCTGGACCGCACCGGGGTGCGCTGGCGTACTCCCCACAGAAGGTGTGCCAGATAGTGGTGGCGTGCTGCATGCTGCACAATCTGGCCATTCGGAAGCAGATCCCCCTCATCGTGGATGACGGAGATCAACCAGGGCCCCAGCCCGCAGACCAGGACAGCTCGAGTGAGGAGGACAGCGGAGAGGAGGAAGCTGGGAATGTGCGGCAGCAGCTCATCGCCCGCTACTTCACTTGACGGTGAGTGTCCATGTACGACGGCTGATGTGGCTGTATCTGTGCAGGTGTGTGTGTGCTGTGTCAGGGTGGCCGTTTGTTCACTGCGTGCTGTGTGTCAACGCTCCATGGCCAGGGTAGTATGCCACTGTTGGTGGCTGTGGCATTGTGCCCTATTGCTCTGTGCGATGTGTGTACATTGCTTGTAGTTGTTGACATGTACTGTGTGATGGGTGTGTGACACACTCATTGAATGTGCTCCTGTTCTGTCTCCCACCCCTAGGTCCCTACAGGCCCTCCGGTTCCATTGCCATGCCACGCATCAGGTGCCTTTCCGCCCAAGGTGGCCGTTGTATTCCGTACAAATAAAACACAGGGCACAAACAGCAGTTTGTGTAAGAGGTGCATTTATTTCAAACTGTGACATGTGATTGTGTGTAAGGTGATGACAAAAGTGGTGCGTGCAGTGACAATGAGCTGTCGGTCATGGCTGCGTGATGCTCAGGGTGTACCCACTGGTTCTATGTCCATAGTCCAACACACACATGCCATCCAGATGGCTGTGTGGAGTGGGATCGTAGTCCAAGTCAATGCAGTGGGTGGTCAAGGAAGGCTGGCTGGCTGCCTCACTTGCGTCTGGAGCGTGCGAAGTCCTCCCGGGAGATCTGTTTCCACTTCGGACGGCCCCTTCCACGTTTGCGAGGGGGGTGCCTGCTTGCGACATGCTGGTGGTTGAGGTGTGCTCACTGGCTGTGGACGCAGGGGAACTGGACACTGCTGCTCGACCCTGCGCCCCGGCAGGTGGTGGCGGAGGGGAGCTGCTGTCCCTGGCTGTGACCTCACCGCCACCACCAGCTGGCCCATGAGGTCCACGAGTTGGCCCATACGGGCGTCCATGGACCTCAGCACCCCCAGCACCTCACGCGTGTCTGTAGCTGACCTGGCCCATTGTCCTTGGGCCTCTTCATAGGCCCCAAGGACTCTGGCCATTTGAGGCAGGGCATGGCTCCCAGGGGAGGCTGGCGTTTGCCTGACCCTGCTCCTCCTACCAGTCCTGCTGCCACCGGCCTGCCCACTAGCCACATTGCTCACCACGGTCCTCGCTGTGGCTCCCAGGGTGGATCCAGTCGGCCGGGCCACCACCTGCGCTGGGGCTGGTGCCAGCGAAGACGTGGTGGTGGTGGCGGCGGTGGTGGTCGGTGCGGCGATGGTGGCGGTTGCGGCAGTGGTAGTGGCCGCAATGACCGTGGGTGTGGCCGCAATGACCGTGGGTGTGGCCGCAATGACCGTGGGTGTGGCCGCAACGACAGTGGCAGCAGGGGGCTGGGAATGTTCAGCAGCCCTGGATGATGGGTTGGTGGGTAGGAGGAGTCCTGGGGAGCGGCTGGGCCCTGCCACACCAGATGGGCCTGCTTGGTGGTCCGTGTCCGAAGAGGAGGACAGATCCTCCACATCCGTGTGTCCTCGTTGGGGGCTTGTAGGCTGGCTGTGCTGGCTGCTGGCTCCATCCCCAGCATCCAGCAGTTCGTCACCTGTGGAGAGAATGAGATTTGTTATTGTGTTGCACCTTGCGAAGTATGTATTTGTCGTCTGACATTAACAGTTCGTGCAATCTCGTACATGGGTTTCCCCGGAGGCGTGTGTGTGGCTGTACCATTTGTAGTTGTGTGTGCTTGGCAATGGGACTGTGTGCTGTGCACATGTGGCATGGGACGGATTGGCCATGCCGATGGGTGTGTTGCTGTGCCCCTACTTATTGTGA
>CAWUFW010033746.1:0-11926 GCA_963921515.1 Calotriton arnoldi
GACAACTACTCAGTGAGCCTGCTAGCCAGTGGCGTGCTGACTCTCAGCCTTGCTAGTCAGACAAAATGCACATTCAGAAAGGCAGTGCACAGAACACTCACCTGCTCCCCTGGTGTCCCATACAGCTTGCTGTACTGTGGAAGTAGAGCTGTCCAGCAGGGCCTGGTTCTCCTCAAGGCTGAAGGCTGGGGCTCTCTCCACAGTACGCTGCCATTGCAGGGTCCAGAGGGGCAGAGACAGCAGCAGTGCAGTGGCAGATGTCGTCCTGGAGCATGTAGTGCAGGCAAGTGGGCTCTCAGGGGAACAGGCAGCAATATATATGTGCTGGAGAGGCAGATACTGTCCCTTGTGTCCAAAGTGATAGGTCCAAGTCGTTTGCATCTTCTGAATCTGGCCAATCCATGGAATAGCAGCACCAAAACACGCCCACAGCATCCTTCAAAACTTCAACTTCATGACACTACATGATTTTGCAACATTGTTGTGGGTGACCAACTGATTTTCCAGCAACCGACTCGTTCGGAAATTCGAAAACGCGTCCGGTTGCCAGGCAAGCCCATTGTCAATGGGTGCGCACCGATCGGTCCATTGGCGGCACAACGCGCACAGGGGTACAACGCGTGCACCGACACACATTGAAAGCAATGGGCCGGCCGGAGGCACCGATCGGTCCATTGCAGTTCAACGCGCACAGGGGTACAACGCGTGCCCGCACACATTGAAAGCAATGGGCCGGCCGGAGGCACCGATCGGTCCATTGCAGTTCAACGCGCACAGGGGTACAACGCGTACCCGCACACATTGAAAAGCAATGGGCCGGCCGGAGGCACCGATCGGTCCATTGCAGTTCAACGCGCACAGGGGTACAACGCGTACCCGCACACATTGAAAGCAATGGGCCGGCCGGAGGCACCGAGTCGGTCCATTGCAGTTCAACGCGCACAGGGGTACAACGCGTACCCGCACACATTGAATGCAATGGGCCGGCCGGAGGCACCGATCGGTCCATTGCAGTTCAACGCGCACAGGGGTACAACGCGGTACCGCACATCATTGAAAGCAATGGGCCGGCCGGAGGCACCGATCGGTCCATTGCAGTTCAACGCGCACAGGGGTACAACGCGTACCCGCACACATTGAATGCAATGGGCCGGCCGGAGGCACCGATCGGTCCATTGCAGTTCAACGCACACAGGGGTACAACGCGTACCCGCACACATTGAAAGCAATGGGCCGGCCGGAGGCACCGATCGGTCCATTGCAGTTCAATGCGCACAGGGGTACAACGCGTACCCGCACACATTGAAAGCAATGGGCCGGCCGGAGGCACCGATCGGTCCATTGCAGTTCAACGCGCACAGGGGTACAACGCGTACCCGCACACATTGAAAGCAATGGGCCGGCCGGAGAGCACCGATCGGTCCATTGCAGTTCAACGCGCACAGGGGTACAACGCGTACCCGCACACATTGAATGCAATGGGCCGGCCGGAGGCACCGATCGGTCCATTGCAGTTCAACGCGCACAGGGGTACAACGCGCACCCGCACACATTGAAAGCAATGGGCCGGCCGGAGGCACCGATCGGTCCATTGCAGTTCAACGCGCACAGGGGTACAACGCGTACCCGCACACATTGAAAGCAATGGGCCGGCCGGAGGCACCGATCGGTCCATTGCGGTTCAACGCATCACTGTATATGTGACTGGCATAGGTCAGCATGCCTGTCTCAGATGGACATATGCCAGCCACAGATAGCTCCCAGGGAGTGAGGGGCACACCTACATCATGACAGCCTGTCCAAACCTTATCATAAGGCATGTAAGGCTGCATTTCCTATTGTGTGTATGTTGGTGTACATGTTGTCCTGTGGGTGTCACCTGTGGGCAGCCACCCCCAGGCTGTGCACGTGTTCATGGGGACAGGATCCTGGGTGTTACGTGTACGTGACCACTGTGATGTGCAACTGTTCATATCTGTGCATGTGTCATGGTCACATTTCACAGTGGTGTTTGTGTATGTCATGTCACATACCCCGTGAGTCCCATGTGGGACGGTATGTTTGAGCCAGGGTGTCCCAGTGGCACAATAGTGATGGCCCTCCACAGTCTTTGTGCATGTAGTGTTTACAATGTCTCTGATTTCATGTGCACAATGGGAGACAGTCTCCACATCCACGTTGTGTGTGCATGGACTCTGATGTTGTGCGTGTGTGTCACAGACGTCCATGGCTGTCCTGCCATGGCAAGTGTGGCCACTACCTGTGGGGGTCATGTTTGTTTTGCTGTGGTGTACACATGATACTCCAGGTGATGCCAGTGTCCATGTGGCATTACAGGGTCCCTGGGAATGTGCCTGTCGTTGAGCTGTGGTGCCTGGGGCACATCTGTCCTCACATGTCACTGTGGGGGTGACTGTGACACAGCATCATGATATCCAATGGGCCAACCTGGGACAAATTGATGCCACCTGTAGGACCGTGTTGACAGATGTTGGCCATGTATGTACCATACATGTCGTTCCGGTACTGCACACTTCATGTAGTTGTGCCTCATGATGATGTATGTTGGGATCTTGAGTGTGTTCAATGCTGCATATGTGGGGTGACTGACGATCTTGCTTACTTCTCCTCTGCACTGCAGGGCTCCTGCTGTCCATCGGCCATTCCCAGACCTGGCAACGATGGTGGAACGGGACAGCATCCGACGGTACCGCTTCACCAGGCAGCTGATTGAGGATTTGGCAGTGCAGTTGTCCCCACATTTGCAGCCTGGCCGGCCGTATCCTACAGCGCTGACCCCCAAGGTGAAGGTGATGGCAGCCCTACACTTCTTTGCCACCGGTACCTTCCAACATACTGTGGCGTCTGCTGGTGGGATGTCACAGACCATGTTCAGCCGTGTGCTCCGCGATGTTTTGGCGACAATGTTGCTCTTCCTGAACCGGTACATCTATTTCCCTAGACTGCGACGACTCACTGACGTGAAGAGTGACTTTTATGCCCTGGGGAGGATGCCGCATGTCATTGGCTCCATTGATGGGACACATGTGGCTTTGGTACCACCACAGGCCCAGGAGCAGGCCTACAGGAACCGCAAGCACTACCACTCGGTCAATGCACTGGTGGTGTGTCTTGCAGACATGACCATCACACACGTGTGTGCCCGTTTCCCTGGTTCAGCACACGATGCCTTTGTGATGAGGAGTAGTCGCATCCCCAGGATGATGGCACAGATGCAGAACCAGCGTGCCTGGCTTGTCGGTGTGTACTGACTTTGTGCCATTGTGTGTGATCTGATCTGTAGTATTCCGCCCACTTTTCCAAGTCAGCTGATGTGCACTTGTCTGTCCGTAGGTGACTCGGGATACCCCAACATGCCGTGGTTGCTGACACCCCTCAGGAACCCTGTGACACCTGCCCAGATGCGCTACAATGAGGCACATGGTCGGACCAGGAGAGTGATTGAGCGGACCTTTGGTCTCCTGAAGAGCCGCTTCCGCTGCCTGGACAAGACCGGAGGGTCCCTCCCATATGCCCCTGCGAAAGTGTGCAAGATTATCATCGTCTGCTGCATGCTACACAACCTGGCAGTGCGGAAGGAGTTGCCTCTCATCCAGGATGACGATGACCAACATCCGCCACCTGTGGAGGATCCTGGCCTGGACCACGATGCCAGTGACGATGATGATGATGATGATGGTGATGTCCGCACACAGCTCATCACCAACTTCTTTAGCTGAATGTGAGTATCCTGAGGTGTCATGTGAATGATGTGAGTTGGCATGATGTGTGGGTGGTGCTCTGGTGCTGTTGGAGTGTGTCCATGGGCTACTTGACAGGATGTGTGTTGCGATGTGTGGTGACAGGTGGGCTGTACTCCCCAACAGTGTTGACATGCTAACTTGGTTCTGGGTGGGTATCTTGTAACATGTATTGTGCATGAGTTTTGCTGATCTGTCCTGTACTGCATTGCTTTTGACTGTGTGTCATTTCTGTCCTTCACAGGGTACTTTCAGATTCGTTTGGTCAACTGTGTCCACCGACGACGTGATTGCACATCCAGGCTGGTAGCTGTTGTGTCCCTACAGGTGATGTGCGCCACACCCATGGACTTCCTTCCGTCTACAGTTGTTGACTGTGTGCCCGCTACCAGGTGGGGTTACCTTGCATCTGTAGTGGTTACGGCATGTTGCTACTGTGTAATAAACCTGTGCTTCACTTAGTGATGTGCGTTGTCTGTGGTCACACATTTGACTGCCATTTGCTTACTGCACCTGTGGGCTACTTGACTACAACTGGGAATGGGTGTGGTGTCTGTGCATTGCACCGTCTTCCCTGGCAACATCAGTGTAGGCAATGAGTCAGATGGCCTAGGTGTGTATGTGTTGTGTACCCCTGGTGGTGTGTCTCCCTCATATGTGTCACGTTGCCTGTACTCACATGCCTGTGTTGTCCTTGCTGTTGCAGTTCGCATACACAGTGTAATTTTGCAGTTCATCATCCCCATAACAGCACCCACGTTGGAATCACGACAGAGGCAAGTATGGTGTATTAGTGTGTTTATTGTGATACATCTGTGTTAATAGTGCATAGGATGGGTTGTGCTGTACATGAATCTTGCAATCCCAAGTTCCTAGGTGAATTGAAAGTCCAGGTAGACAGGATCCCCAGTATCGGGGCCACAGTTGTCTGACACATTGTTCCAACTTGTACTCCCCATGCAATGTGTGGGAGTAGTGTTGCCATCAACAGGGTGAACAGTCTGTGCACAAAGGCGAAAATCCAGAACAGGTTCAGGCTTCCTGGGAGTTGCGCTTGGCCATCAGCCTCTCACTTTCCCCTCCTCGGACGACCCCTCTTCTTGGGGGGCCTCAAGTGCAGGCTGCTGCGGTGCAGGGGACTCTCCGCCAGAGTCCTCCTCCCTCCCTGTGGCAGTTGCAGTTTGTTCGGTACCAGATGTTGTTGGCACACAGGGAGGTGTGGACTGGTTGCTGTTCATCTGGCGGAGGCATTGTAAAATGTCCCTGTGCACCGCCGTCATCTCATGTAGTACATCCCACTTGGACTCCACGCGGGACATGTGGGAGTCCACACGTGACATGTGTGACTCCACGTGGGACATGTGGGAGTCCAAGCGGGCATGATGGGCAGCCTGCTGCTGTTTGATGTCTCTGAGGAGCCCCACTACCTGGCTGAGCTCTCCGGTGCTGGACTGGTACGCATCAGCTATGCGTACCAGTTGTGGATCTTCATGCACACCAGCAACGTCTGCAAGCAGCGACCTCTGTCTCCCACCCCTCCCACCACCCCTGCTGACATGTGCAGTGTGTGCAGTTGCACGCACAGATAACCCTGGTCCACCTTGGGGGTTGGTGGTGGTGGTGGTGTCCATGGCCCCAGGTTGGTCCAGGGTCACTGCGCTGGTGTTGCTCCTTATTCCGTCCATGTCGGCAGGGATGGTATTCGTGGTGACAGTCGTTGGAGGGGTGGGTGCAGGGGGTGCAGCTGGTGGACCTGCTGGTGCTGCAGCTGGTGGTCCTGCTGGTGCAGCATGTTGACTTGCACCGGATGTGCCAGGTTGTTCATCGTCCGAGGAGGACAGAGGCTGTACGACGCCAGTGAGCTCGGCATCCTCTTGAGCCTGGGACTGGGACTCCTCAGCGTCTGCTGCTGTGTCCCTATCATCACCTGTTTTTGGGAGACACAAACAATGTATGTCATGTTTCTGCAGGCATCAGTGGTTGACACACCTGACAGTTGTGACTGTGCCTCGGGGTGCGGGCCTGTACATTGTATTGTCCTAAGTCGTCACAGTCAGGGGTTGAGATTGGTGTGGCACATTGTCCTGCATTATTTGGGCATTTCTATGTATTCTCTGGGGTGTGAACATGGTCTGCATTGATTGTGTTTGGTTGACAGCCAGACCTCCTTCCCACCCACCCACCCAGCCAGTCAGTTATCCCACCATGGAACGTGCTTGCATTGCAGGGAGTGGAAGTTGTCTCTCAGGATGTCAGTCAGTGGTGTCCTGCTGTTTGTTGGTGCACAGTTGCCAGCAGGGCCTTGTGCTCCCCACAGCAGTAGCCAGTGTCAGCCATCTTGTGAGTCCTTCTCCACTCCCTGTGATGTGAGCATGGTTCAGGGTGGTGTTGATGGGACAGTTGTGAGGGTGAGCAATGTCTGTGACTACGACTCCCATCATGCCATTGCCTCCACCCCACTTGCCAGCATTCCCATACTTACTTGCTTTTGTGTGGAGTTCAGTGGGTGTGGGTGTGAGGGCAATGGCAAGATGGCTGACAGTGGTGTCCTGCTGTTGGTTGGTGTGCAGTACCCAGCATGCCCTTGTGCTCCCCACGACACAGCAACAGTGTCAGACATCTTTGATGGGCCTTTCCACTCTCTGTGGGATGTGCATGCGTGAGTGTGAGCTTGCTGGGCCATGTGGTGGGGGATGTAGGGCTGTGACTACTGACTCCCATCATGCTATTGCCTCCACCCCCCTTCCCAGCATGCCCATGCTTCCTTCCTTTTGACTCTGCTTCCCTGTGGGGTGGGCTGGCTGTGCTGACAGGATGGCTGGGAGTGTTGTCCTGGCAGTTGTTTGGCTAAGAGTCCCAAGAGTGTCCCTGTGCTTCACACAACATAACCCAGGGTGGTGGTGCTTTGTGGGATCTTGTGTTAGGATGGAGGGCATTGCATTCTACCAGGTGGGTACTGTGGAGTTTGTGTTGGGGGGGTGAGGGAGGTGCTGGTGACTATAGTCAGTGCTGCAAGTCCCCCTTCCCACCCAGCCAGCCAGATATCCCACCATGGAACGTGCTTGCATTGCAGGGAGTGTAAGTTGTCTCTCAGGATGTCAGTCAGTGGTGTCCTGCTGTTTGTAGGTGCACAGTTGGCAGCAGGGCCTTGTGCTCCCCACAGCAGTAGCCAGTGTCAGCCATCTTGTGAGTCCTTCTCCACTCCCTGTGATGTGAGCATGGTTCAGGGTGGTGTTGATGGGACAGTTGTGGGGGGGCAATATGTGTGACTGCGACTCCCATGATGCTAGTGGCTACACTGACTTGGCCAGCATACACAGAATTCCTTCCTTTGAGTGGTCTTCACTGTGTGTTGGTGTTGTTGTGGTGGCTACATGTGTGGATGTGTGTGTTAGTTCTATTTGTGCCACTGCCTAGCTGTAGTTGTGGTTGTGTTTGTACATGTGTTGGCACAGTTGGATGTGACTTTTTTGATGGCATGTGTTGTGTTTATCTGACTGACATACACATTTTGGGATGATTCTGTTCTAGTTGCTGTGTAATTGCTATGAGTGCATGGTTTGACTCTCCCCTTGACAGTGATGTGTGTGTTTTGTGGCAGTTTATTGTGTACATTTGTTGTGTACTCACCAGGCTCTGGGATGTCCTCTAGTCCATATACGCTCACTGGCGGAAGGATGGCCCGCACCTTCTCCTCCCAGGGCCTGAGGTATATTGGCTTGGCAGGAGGGCCACTGCCGGTGTGTTGGCTGTTGATGTAGTCTTTCTTCAGCATGTCCCGTACCCTCCTGCGCACGTCATACCACCTGTTCTGGATGTCCGTCTTTGTGCGCCGACATGGTGATTGGGCGTTCACCCTGTTGATGATCCTCTCCCACATCTTGGTTTTCTGCGACATGGGGGTCTGTTGGACCAGAGTGCCAAACAGCTGTGGCTCCACCCTGAGGATCTCGTCTACCATGACTTCCAATTCACTATCTAGGAACTTGGGATTCTTCTTGGGGGGCATGGTGATGGGTGGTGATGGTGGGTGATGTGTGTGTTGGTGTGCAGGTGAGGGTGTGTGGGTGTGTGTTGTGCTGGGTGTATGTGAGGTAGGTATTTGTTGGTGTGTTGATGGTGTGTGGCTTGTGTGAGGGATGAGCTGTGGGTGTGTGGTTGCTTTCTCTTGGGTGCTGGCAGTGAAATGGCATTTGCAAAGGCTCATGGTAGTGATTTGTGTCCTTTATTTAGGTGGAGTTGTGGGTGTGTCTTTGTTCTCTGTCCCCACCCCCCAGTATTTATTGGCTTGGTAATTGCTTGTTTGGCCTTTTTTTGGTTGATTTTTCCTTTGTGCTGTTTGTGTATGTTGGAAACGTTCTTGTGACCGAGTCGGTCCCTGCATTGGTCTCGTACGGTGTTTTCCGTTTCGTTCACGCTGTGTTTGTGCAGTTTTCTATGCTGCGTACGCGTCGGTCGCGGTGTATTGTGTTGCTTCGGCTCGGTTTTGTATGCGTGTCGGTCGTACGGCTTGTCCTCCGTCCGACTCGGTCGTGTTTTCGCGCCTTGCATCGTACTTTGCGGTTTGGAGTTGGCGGGTACGATTCGGTCGGATTTGTTCCGGATGCGTGTCGGTCGGTTGGATTCGCGTGTTTTTCCGGCCGGATTGCTATTTTCCGAGTGGCTCGGTCGGTCGGCTTGGTTTCCTAACGTGTCGGTCGGATTTATCGCGGCTTGCATCGTACTTGGCGTGTCGGGCGCCACTGGTACGTGTCGGTCGGTAATTTTTCCGGCTCCGTGTCGGTCGGTGCTTTTTCCGGCCCGAATCGGAATCGACCCCTTTGTATCTAAATTCTGAATTCTGATGTTAGTTTCCTCCACAAAGGGAATGAGAACTAGAATTTCCTCTAATAAGATTTCCATAGATATGGAGGAAGAAAAATTTATCAGGCAAGAAAGGATGTTATTTAAGGTTGTTTGGTAGATACTGCCTGTTCGAGGCTTGGCAGCAGAATTTAGTTTAGGAGCAATAGTAAGCATGTTCTCTAGTGAAATTGCCATTAAATTAATGCTTTGCAGCACAGTACAATCAGAATGGAGGAAAATGTGCGACCTATGAATAAGCTTAGGCTTCCTCCAGTCTCCCCATACATAAGGGAACAATATCAAAGAGAGAAAGTAAATATAATTCACATAGCCAGAGTTAAATAAATAGCCAATAAGCATGTGGAGAGGTCAGGGCACAAGGAAAATCAAAGACGTGAATAAATGGTGTGCTATGTGACCAGCAACTGAGGTGGTAAAATGCACATAAGCTGAAGGAACGGCACTCGAAAAATGCAGACATCACAAGAGTTGAAGGAAGGACTGTAATAGTGTAGCCTGGAAAATCAGTCAAAATTATCAGTTGGCAATATTAAGCAGGAGCAACGTCATAAAAAAACACCAGCTCTGTGGTAAAATATTGAAAGCATGCGGTTTAGACAATGCGCAAATACCTCCTGAGGGAGAATGAAACTTTGTCATGGGGCTGGTAGGAAGCAATAGTGGCGTCTTTGAAGGAAAGAAAAATGGCCACGCAATTTTTAAGATGAGGCTGGGCAGCGTACATTAGAAGTGTGCTCCCATGTTATCAAAAAGAGAGGGGGACGGTGGGAGCTGATTGTTAGGTCCAGTGACCCTTGTTCCCGATTGGTAACTGGTATATAAAGGGAGGGACACTGTTCCTTAAGAGGGAGAGTTCAAAGTGGAGAAAGAAAAAGGAAAAGGTGTCCTGTGCTACTCTATTTGTGGGGGACAGTGTGTCCTCATCATGATGCCCTCACACACCCGAAGGATAGTCATGCTTCATCATTGGGCTTTTTGCTCCTTGTCGGGCCGGCGCTGCAATGCCCTACGGGTCCCCCGAAGGGTCTCTCTCTTTCGGAGATCTTTTGATGAAACAAGCCGTTAGGTGCGTGCGTGTGAGTGGAAGTGAGGTCTCAACTAGTGTGTTAAAAAATGACTGTGATCACACATCTCTCCCGGCTGGAGCACGCACGGTCTGTTCCCCCCCCGCCCTGGGGGCCCCTTCAGCTTTTCGATGATCCTATGCTTCCAAGGGGCGAAACTTACGACCGCCGAACCGTGATACGGTTGTGGGGGTGTAACATTTAGCAACCTGCCTAATCCTGTGCAGATGCGGTTCCCATGCGGGTGGGGTACACCCTGCCCCCAGAGGCTGAGCTATCATGCTCTCTCTCCCCTCCCCTCTCTCTCTTCTCCCCCTTCTACTCTCTTTTTTCTGTTCTCCTCTCTGAGCTTTCAATGTTTCTCTGGCTTTCTCTTGATTTTAGGGGCTTAGTGTTTCCCCCTGGTTGCAGGCCGTGAGGTCGCTGTTACCGTCACAGATGAATGGCCGTTCGTCGGAACCTGTGCCACTGGCACATCATATCACTAGGGCAATCTGTACGATTTCTTGCCGTCTTTCTTCGCATGCGAGCTCTGCTATGAGGCCCTTAAGTCGCTATATGTGAGGTGTACCCCAACTGGGTGTCTAGTGTTAGAGGGGCTTTGCTTTCTAGTCCTTTGTCCCCATCATGCTAAGTGACACATGCTTAGAGACTTTGACTGTAGGCACGCACATGATGTGAAATGCCCGGCCTTTATTATGGCAGTGTCTTTGATTATTTGCTGGGAGCCATACCTCCCTGTTTGTGGGGCATGTGGATTGTGTTCTCCGGGGTTAAACCCGGTCTTTAGATTCTCTTAGCGGCTTTAGGCCCAAAGTTCCCTTTTATGGTTCATTGACGAATGTGCTTCCAAATGTTGCTTACAGTGTGGCGCCTTCTATGGTGATTTCTTGGTTGTGTATAAAATCAATAAAAGAGATTTGAGACAAACAAAAAAAAAATGACTGGGAGGGGAGAGTGGCTATTATTTATTAAAGTGGTCCCTCTGTCATTAGTAAAAGGTGTGAGTGCTGCTGCTAGTGGGATATTATGTCCCTCAGTAGCTAGATATGAGTCCTTAGTGGGTGTCTCTAGTGGTCGACATCTTCCCGCGCTATCTGTGGCCTCTGGAGTGAGATCCAAAAGCGCTTCTTCAGGACCAAGGTGAGTTTTAAATAAAGTATCACTTGCGGCCTAAATTTTTCATGCGCCGCCAGGTTGATGGAAAGGAGGAGCCGTCTCTGAAAAGAGAAAGGGGTAGGACAGAATATGGGTGTAAGCTCTAATGTCAAAAATGTGTATAGTCCAGGTCTGCAGAAACAAAAGAGGGGGAACAATGGGCTTTGGGGAGGTCCACACGTACATGCCCTGGATATACTGTGAAAGTTAGAGTACGGAGTTCCTCAGTGGGTCATAGAACACAAATAGAAGGGTGATGTATGGTGAAAGGTTGGACCGAAATACTATGTGGAGGGGAATTCCTCCTTTCGAACTAGGGGCCCTCACACACCCGGCAAGCTAGGTGTCACAGCTTCATCATATGGGCCTGCTCACGGCCGGGTGGGCGCTGCAACACCCGACTGGCACCCATAAAAGGGGCTCTTTGGCGGAGATCTTTTGTTCCTTGCCGTATGGAGGTTGCTGTGGTGGGTGTAAGGGGCCTAGTATGTGTAGATGTCAAAGTGAAGTGTGCAGATTAAAACAGGGGTGGGACTCCTCTAAATGACTTTGTTCGGGAGGACCCTGGCCTGATTAAAAAAGGAATATAGGAGAGGCGACAATCTGGCTACAACGTGTCGGAAGTGCGCTCTACTCCTAGGTGAGTCGACATGTTTCTCGCCTGGTAGTCACGAATGATCTGTGGCGATTCCTCCAGGACCGTGTGTGAAGAACTATCTACAAATTAATGGTAATGTGGGCAGCTTCCTTACCATCACAGTGGTTCTACAGGAGTATTATCCGCAGGGGTGAGAAGCCAACCTCAACTTTGTAAGATGGTGCTTCATCAGTTCCAGCAGGAAAAAGACACACGTAATGTTGTGTCTGCTCAAAGAAGAAGCTCAGTGGTTGACCTGCCCCGCGTCCGGCTGCAACCGGGATGGACAACCTGGGGGCCTGCCGGGTGTGTGAGGGCCCCTAGTTCCTGAAAGGAGGAATTCCCCTCCACATAGTATTTCGGTCCAACCTCTTCACCATACATCACCTTCATTTGTGTTCTATGACCCACTGAGGAACTCCGTACTCTTAACTTTCACA
>CAWUFW010033747.1:0-11925 GCA_963921515.1 Calotriton arnoldi
ATGTGATTTTGTTACAGGTCAATATTTTGACTGCAATATTGTGACCAGGGCCGGACTGGCCGTAGCGGGCACCAGGCGTTTCCCCGGTGGGCCGCCAGGGTGGGGGCCGGTTTTGGCCCCCTGGGGGGCTGTTTTTGTTACAGGGACGTTTTTGCAGCATAGCTGCAATATCGGCCCTGCACCAAAATCGGCCGAAACCGGCCCTGGCAAACAGCTCTGCCGTCCCCCCCAACCCCTCCGGGGGGCCGGCCGAGCACTTTGCCAGGGCCGGTTTTGGTTCCCTGTCTGGCCCTGATTGTGACCTCCATGCCAGAAAGAGTGGCCCTATTTAATGAAGTAATTGCTATGCAATGCAGTCCAAACTGTAGTAAACAAATATGAGGACTGTTAACTGTAGATAGGAGGTGTGCTACTACAACCCGCTATCACTATTGAACATGGACTAAAAAATCTTGGGTAAATTATTAGCTAACTGCCTTCTCCCATTGATTGGTAAGCTGGTTCGTCCAGACCAAAGATACTCTACTCGTGCAAGTTACTCTACACCAACCCAGTGGCCAGGGTCAGCATGGGTAGGGTGATATTGGACCTATTTCCCATATGCATTGTGTGCAACAGGGATGCCGCTTGTCTCTTCTCATCTTTGCTCTGGCCATGAAGCCTCTGGTGTACATGCTTCGCACTCATGACCCTGACTGGGGGATCCCACTCCACAATAATTGGTACATATCGTCCCAATATGCAGATGATACTCTTATTTATATTCGAGAATCCCAAGAGGTTCTGCCAAGGTTTCTACAGACATTGACTGAATTTGGGGATATGTCTGGCCTCAGTTTTAATTGGTCCAAATCCTGCTCATTTCCCCTTCATTTTCTGCATCCAGATAGCCATGTTGATCGCCTTGTACCCGACTAGATTGGAACTTTTATACATTCAAGTATCTTGGCGTAAACATTTACCTTGCGGGGAGCACTTGATACATAATAACTTGGGTAGGACATTGATGACTTGTCGTCAGACTGCTTCCTTCTGGATCAGTCTACCGCTCTCCCCAATGGGCTATGTGGCGATAGCCAAGATGCGGATTCTTCCTCGTTTTTTGTACTTATTTGCAGCCCTTTCAGGGCTGTTCAAGGAATCCATCTTTGCAGAATTACACAGTCTGCTCTCAGATGTAATATGGGGCACAGACAGATAGTGAGTAGCAGTAAGCGAAGTGCAACGGTTGGAAGATGAGGGCCTCGGTGACCTCAACTATGAGCTGTATAATGCTGCAGTGTAATTGCAATTTCCAATGCGCTGGCTAAGCGATCGACCTAATCAGGAAAGTTTGGACCTGTTCAGAGCGATGAAAGGTCCCTTACTGATTGGCTAACAGCCGAAACTTGTCAGGATTTTGAATATGCTGCCACTACAAAATAAACGCCTGGCTGCTCCCAGGAATCTGGATTCGGCCCGTTCTTCTTTGTTCTTATGTGCCTTCGGGAAAATCCGTCCCCGCAGCTGAAGCCGCCCTTAAGGATTGGGGGCCCCCGTCGATAAAGACTGTTGTGCTTGATATATATATATATATATATATATATATATATATATATATATATATTCACTGAAAAAACCATAGGTTTTAGGGACAGTTATAGTTAGTTGGACATTTCACTCGTACAAAACCATAGAAATTCCCCCGTTATAGTTAGTTCAGCTAACTATAACCCGCGCCCTCGCAATGCACTGCTGATGACATCACATATTACATCACTCATGACATGGTCAGTGACATCACTGATGACATCACTGATGACATCTCAAATGACATCACTGATGACATCACTGATGACATCATCCAGTGACTGTGTGTTTCTGTAAAGTTTAAATATGTTTAATATATATAGGGAAAGGCGTATTGAAGAATGAGTGGGTGTATAAGTGTCTGAATGGATGATTTAGTACGTGAGTGACTGACTCTACAAGTGAGTGATTAAATGTATCTTACTGAATGCATGGGTTAGTGACTAAACTGTGTGAATGTCTGTAAACGTCTGTCTGTTGGTTTGTAAGCGGCTGCATGGCTTTCTGAATAGCTACATGAGTGTCTACATGGGTTATTGATTGGTTGTCTGAGTATCTGTATGGGTGCCTGAGTGTTTGTGTGGGTGGGGTGTGTGTGACTCTGTGCATAGATGTGTGAGTTGGTGATTCACTGGGTTGCCTGGTTTCAAGAGTGCATCTGTGATGGACTGTATGGGTGGGTGAGTGTGTGTATGGGTGTGTTAGTGATTGAATGTATATCTCAGTGGTACATGTGTGAGTAACTACATATGTGAAAGGCAGTATATATGTGTGTTGGAGTATATAAATGGCTATAAGTGAGAGTGTGTGATTGTGAGAGTGGCTGTATGGATGAGTGTGTACTTGTATCAGTGATTGTATAAGAGCGTAAGAATGTGCTAGTATTTGTATGAGTAAGTGAGCTGGTGTGTGTATAACTGTATAGGTGAGTAAATGGGTGTGTGATTAAGTTTTTGCATGACTGACTAGGTGTGTGAATACCTCTATGGATGAGTGGTGGTGTGTGAGTGTTTATATAGGTGTATGAGTGCATATGATAGTCCTGTACTGAGTGACTAAGTATGAGTGACTGTACGGGTGAGTGAGTGGATGTGTGTGTAGACCTAAGAATCAGTGAGTGGGTATGTAGTTTTTGGTGTTGGAGTGTCTATGGTTTTGAGAATGGCAGTCAGTAATTTAGAGTGGGTGTATCAAAAGTTATATTAGGGTGTGAGAAGATGCATGAAATTATCACATGGATGATGTCATCAGTGATGTCATTTGAGATGTCATCAGTGATGTCATCAGTGATGTCACTGACCATGTCATGAGTGATGTAATATGTGATGTCATCAGCAGTGCATTACGGGGCGCGGGTTATAGTTAGCTGAACTAACTATAACGGGGGAATTTCTATGGTTTTGTACGAGTGAAATGTCCAACTAACTATAACTGTCCCTAAAACCTATGGTTTTTTCAGTGAATTTCAAAGGTTTTTAAATGCTAATTTCTAACTATAACGTGTCTGAAACCTATGGTTTTTTCAGTGAATTTCAAAGGTTTTTTAAATGCTAATTTCTAACTATAACGTGCCTAAAACCTATGATTTTTTAAGTGAATGTCAAAGGTTTTTTAAATGCTAGTTTCTAACTATGCATACAGAGGTAGGACATGTGAAGAAAGAAGAAAAAACGCACAGAAAGAAGCAAAAGATGTGCAGAAAGACCAAACAGAGGAGCAGAAAGAGGCCTTGTTGCAAAATCATCCTGTGCCCACAACTTTTTCAGACGGGTACTGGTGGTAACTGACTCTGACTAACCAGAGCCAGTGCTATGCTAAAAGACACTTAGAATACAGTGAAAACACCTACATACACTAGGGAACACTATGCTTTGGGGTACCCCTGTGATTAGCATGACCTCCTCTGCAAGTCCCTAGTACATAATAGGGCAGGGGGATTAAAACTACCTCTTAAAACGCGCTACAGGGCGCGTTTGCACAGTGGTGAAGGGAGGGGGGCCTGAGGTGACGTGTGCAAACGCACCCCGTGGTGCATTTTAAGTTGCGGGATTAAGTCCCCTTGAATCCTGAGGGTCCCTGGGGCCCAACTAGCCCCCCAGGTACCTACAGTTAGGACCACAGAGCTGAGTTGCAGAGAGGCGTTCCGAGGCCACGCACCTTTTTTCACCTCTCTGCAACGCAACTCTGTTGTGCTTACTGAAGGTACCTGGTGGGCTAGTTGGCCCCCAGGGTCCCTCAGCATTCAAAGGGAATTAATTCAGCAACTTAAAACGCAGCACAGGGCGTGTTTGTGCACATGTCACCTGAGGCCCAGCCCCCTCCCTTCACCACTGTGCAAACGCGCCCCGTGGCGCGTTTTAAGTTGGGGGTTTAGTTCACCTTGAATCCTGGGGGTCCCTGGGGCCCAACTAGCCCACAAGGTACTTCCAGTAAGCACCACAGGCCTGTGTTGCAATGCCTGTAACAAATTGTGCAGTTGTGTTTAGGTAGTGAAGAGGGTCATGCTGGGGGTAGTGTTTTAGGGTTTAGGGTAGTGCAGTGGTGTTTGTGTAGTGTAGGGGGTCATGCTGGGGGTAGATTTAGGGTTTAGGGTAGTGCAGTGGTGTTTGGGTAGTGTAGGGAGTCGTGCTGGGGGGAGTGTTTTAGGGTTTAGGGTAGTGCAGTGGTGTTTGGGTAGTGTAGGGGGTCGTGCTGGGGTAGTGTTTTAGGGTTTAGGGTAGTGCAGTGGTGTTTGGGTAGTGTAGGGGGTCGTGCTGGGTGTAGTGATTTAGGGTAGTGCAGTGGTGTTTGGGTAGTGTAGGGGTACTGCTGGGGGTAGTGTTTTAGGGTTTAGGGTAGTGCAATGGTGTTTGGGTAGTGTAGGGGTACTGCTGGGTGTAGTGTTTTAGGGTTTAGGGTAGTGCAGTGGTGTTTGGGTAGTGTAGGGGGTACTGTTGGGGGTAGTGTTTTAGTGTTTAGGGTAGTGCAGTGGTGTTTGGGTAGTGTAGGGGTTCGTGCTGGGGTCGTTTGTTAGGGTTTAGGGTAGTGCAGTGGTGTTTGTGTAGTGTAGGGGGTAGTGTTTTAGGGTTTAGGGAAGTGCAGTGGTCTTTGGGTAGTGTAGGGAGTCGTGCGGGGGTAGTGTTTTAGGGTTTAGGGTAGTGTAGGGGGTCGTGCGGGGGGTAGTGTTTTAGGGATTAGGGTAGTGCATTGGTGTTTGGGTAGTGTAGGGGGTCATGCGGGGGTAGTGTTTTAGGGTTTAGGGCAGTGCAGTGGTGTTTGGGTAGTGTAGGGGGTCGTGCTGGGGGAGTGTTTTAGGGTTTAGGGCAGTGCAGTGGTGTTCGGGTAGTGTAGGGGTCGTGCTGGGGGAGTGTTTTAGGGTTTAGGGCAGTGCAGTGGTGTTCGGGTAGTGTAGGGGGTCGTGCTGGGGGTAGTGTTCTAGGGTTTAGGGCAGTGTAGTGGTGTTCGGGCAGTGTAGGGGGTAATGCTGGGGGTGGTGTTTTAGGGTTTAGGGCAGTGCAGTGGTGTTCGGGCAGTGTAGGGGGTCGTGCTGGGGTAGTGTTTCAGGGTTTAGGGCAGTGCAGTGGTGTTCGGGCAGTGTAGGGGGTCGTGCAGGGGGTGGTGTTTCAGGGTTTAGGGCAGTGCAGTGGTTTTCGGGCAGTGTAGGGGGTGGTGTTTCAGGGTTTGGGGCAGTGCAGTGGTGTTCGGGCAGTGTAGGGGGTCGTGCTGGGGGTGGTGTTTCAGGGTTGAGGGCAGTGCAGTGGTGTTCGGGCAGTGTAGGGGGTCGTGCAGGGGGTGGTGTTTCACGGTTTAGGGCAGTGCAGTGGTGTTCGGGCAGTGTAGGGGGATGTGCTGGGGGTGGTGTTTCAGGGTTTGGGGCAGTGCAGTGGTGTTCAAGAAGTAAAGGGGGTCGTGCTGGGGGTGGTGTTTCAGGGTTTAGGGCAGTGCAGTGGTGTTCGGGCAGTGTAGGGGGTGGTGCAGGGGGTGGTGTTTCAGGGTTTAGGGCAGTGCAGTGGTGTTCGGGCAGTGTAGGGGGTGGTGCAGGGGGTGGTGTTTCAGGGTTTAGGGCAGTGCAGTGGTGTTCGGGCAGTGTAGGGGGTGGTGCAGGGGTGGTGTTTCAGGGTTTAGGGCAGTGCAGTGGTGTTTGGGCAGTGTAGGGGGTCGTGCTGGGGCTGGTGTTTCAGGGTTTAGGGCAGTGCAGTGGTGTTCGGGCAGTGTAGGGGGTCGTGCTGGGGCTGCTGTTTCAGGGTTTAGGGCAGTGCAGTGGTGTTCGGGCAGTGTGGGGGTTGTGCTGGGGCTGGTGTTCCAGGGTTTAGAGCAGTGCAGTGGTGTTCGGGCAGTGTAGGGGGTCAAGCTGGGGCTGGTGTTTCAGGGTTTAGGGCAGTGCAGTGGTGTTCGGGCAGTGTAGGGGTCTTGCTGGGGCTGGTGTTTCAGAGTCTAGGGCAGTGCAGTGGTGTTCGGGCAGTGTAGGGGGTCTTGCTGGGGCTGGTGTTTCAGGGTTTAGGGCAGTGCAGTGGTGTTCGGGCAGTGTAGGGGTCGTGCTGGGGGTGGTGTTTCAGGGTTTAGGGCAGTGCAGTGGTGTTTGGGCAGTGTAGGGGGTCGTGCTGGGGCTAGTGTTTCAGGGTTTAGGGCAGAGCAATGGTGTTCAGGCAGTGTAGGGTGTTTTGCTGAAGGTGGTGTTTCAGGGTTTAGGGCAGTGCAGTGGTGTTCGTGCAGTGTAGGGGGTGGTGTTTCAGGGTTTAGGGCAGTGGTGTTCAGGCAGTGTAGGGGGTCTTGCTGGGGTTGATGTTTCAGGGTTTAGGGCATTGCAGTGGTGTTCAGGCAGTGTAGCGGGTCATGCTGGGGGTGGTGTTTCAGGGTTTAGGGCAGTGCAGTGGTGTTCCGGCAGTGTAAGAGGTCATGCAGGGGGTGGTGTTTCAGGGTTTAGGGCAGTGCAGTGGTGTTCGGGCAGTGTAGGGGTCGTGCTGGGGGTGGTGTTTCAGGGTTTAGGGCAGTGCAGTGGTGTTCGGGCAGTGTAGGTGGTCATGCTGGGGCTGGTGTTTCAGGGTTTAGGGCAGTGCAGTGGTGTTCGTAGGTCATGCTGGGGCTGGTGTTTCAGGGTTTAGGGCAGTGCAGTGGTTTTCGGGCAGTGTAGGGGGTCTTGCTGGGGCTGGTGTTTCAGAGTCTAGGGCAGTGCAGTGCTGTTCGGGCAGTGTAGGGGGTCTTGCTGGGGCTGGTGTTTCAGGGTTTAGGGCAGTGCAGTGGTGTTCGGGCAGTGTAGGGGGTCGTGCTGGGGGTGGTGTTTCAGGGTTTAGGGCAGTGCAGTGGTGTTCGGGCAGTGTAGGGTGTCGTGCTGGGGCTAGTGTTTCAGGGATTAGGGCAGAGCAATGGTGTTCAGGCAGTGTAGGGGGTTTTGCTGGAGGTGGTGTTTCAGGGTTTAGGGCAGTGCAGTGGTGTTCGTGCAGTGTAGGGGTGGTATTTCAGGGTTTAGGGCAGTGGTGTTCAGGCAGTGTAGGGGGTCTTGCTGGGGTTGATGTTTCAGGGTTTAGGGCAGTGCAGTGGTGTTCAGTCAGTGTAGGGGGTTGTGCTGGGGGTGGTGTTTCAGGGTTTAGGGCAGTGCAGTGGTGTTCCGGCAGTGTAGGAGGTCATGCAGGGGGTGGTGTTTCAGGGTTTAGGGCAGTGCAGTGGTGTTCGGGCAGTGTAGGGGGTCGTGCTGGGGGTGGTGTTTCAGGGTTTAGGGCAGTGCAGTGGTGTTCGGGCAGTGTAGGGTGTCGTGCTGAGGGGTGGTGTTTCAGGGTTTAGGGCAGTGCAGTGGTGTTCGGGCAGTGTAGGGGGTCGTGCAGGGGTGGTGTTTCAGGGTTTAGGGCAGTGCAGTGGTGTTTGGGCAGTGTAGGGGGTCGTGCAGGGGGTGGTGTTTCAGGGTTTAGGGCAGTGCAGTGGTGTTCGGCCAGTGTAGGTGGTCTTGCTGGGGGTAGTGTTTCAGGGTTTAGTGCAGTGGTGTTTGGACAGTGTAGGGGGTCTTGCTGGGGGTGGTGTTTCAGGGTTTAGGGCAGTGCAGTGGTGTTCGGGCAGTGTAGGGGTTGGGCTGGGGCTGGTGTTTCAGGGTTTAGGGCAGTGCAGTGGTGTTCGGGCAGTGTAGGGGTCGTGCTGGGGCTGGTGTTTCAGGGTTTAGGGCAGTGCAGTGGTGTTCGGGCAGTGTACGGGGTTGTGCTGGGGCTGGTGTTTCAGGGTTTAGGGAAGTGCAGTGGTGTTCGGGCAGTGTAGGGGGTCGTGCTGGGGCTGGTGTTTCAGGGCTTAGGGCAGTGCAGTGGTGTTCGGGCAGTGTAGGGGTCGTGCTGGGGCTGGTGTTTCAGGGTTGAGGGCAGTGCAGTGGTGTTCGGGCAGTGTAGGGGGTCGTGCTGGGGCTGGTGTTTCAGGGTTTTGGGCAGAGCAGTGGTGTTCGGGCAGTGTAGGGGGTCATGCTGGGGGTGGTGTTTCAGGGTTTAGGGCAGTGCAGTGGTGTTCGGGCAGTGTAGGGGTCTTGCTGGGGGTGGTGTTTCAGGGTTTAGGGCAGTGCAGTGGTGTTTGGGCAGTGTAGGGGTCTTGCTGGGGGTAGTGTTTCAGGGTTTAGGGCAGTGCAGTGGTGTTTGTGCAGTGTAGGGGGTCGTGCTGGGGGTGGTGTTTCAGGGTTTAGGGCAGTGCAGTAGTGTTCGGGCAGTGTAGGGGGTCGTGCAGGGGGTGGTGTTTCAGTGTTTAGGGCAGTGCAGTGGTGTTCGGGCAGTGTAGGGGGTCGTGCTGGGGGTGGTGTTTCAGGGTTTAGGGCAGTGCAGTGGTGTTCGGGCAGTGTAGGGGGTCGTGCAGGGGGTGGTGTTTCAGGGTTTAGGGCAGTGCAGTGGTGTTCGGGCAGTGTAGGGGGTCGTGCTGGGGCTGGTGTTTCAGGGTTTAGGGCAGTGCAGTGGTGTTCGGCCAATGTAGGGGTCTTGCTGGGGGTGGTGTTTCAGGGTTTAGGGCAGTGGTGTTCGAGCAGTGTAGGGGGTCTTGCTGGGGGTGATGTTTCAGGGTTTAGGGCAGTGCAGTGGTGTTCGGGCAGTGTAGGGGGTCTTGCTGGGGGTAGTGTTTCAGGGTTTAGTGCAGTGCAGTGGTGTTCGTGCAGTGTAGGGGGTCGTGCTGGGGATGGTGTTTCAGGGTTTAGGGCAGTGCAGTAGTGTTCGGGCAGTGTAGGGGGTCGTGCTGGGGCTGGTGTTTCAGGGTTTAGGGCAGTGCAGTGGTGCTCAGGCAGTGTAGGGGGTCGTGCTGGGGGTGGTGTTTCAGGGTTTAGGGTAGTGCAGTGGTGTTCGGGCAGTGTAGGGGGTCGTGCTGGGGCTGGTGTTTCAAGGTTTAGGGCAGTGCAGTGGTGTTCGGGCAGTGTAGGGGGTCGTGCTGGGGCTGGTGTTTCAGGGTTTTGGGCAGAGCAGCGGTGTTCGGGCAGTGTAGGGGGTCGTGCTGGGGGTGGTGTTTCAGGGTTTAGGGCAGTGCAGTGGTGTTCGGGCAGTGTAGGGGGTCGTGCTGGGGGTGGTGTTTCAGGGTTTAGGGCAGTGCAGTGGTGTTCGGGCAGTGTAGGGGGTCGTGAAGGGGGTGGTGTTTCAGGGTTTAGGGCAGTGCAGAGGTGTTCGGGCAGTGTAGGGGGTCGTGCTAGGGGTGGTGTTTCAGGGTTTAGGGCAGTGCAGTGGTGTTCGGGCAGTGTAGGGGGTCGTGCAGGGGCTGGTGTTTCAGGGTTTAGGGCAGTGCAGTGGTGTTCGGGCAGTGTAGGGGTCGTACTGGGGGTAGTGTTTTAGGGTTTAGGGTAGTGCAGTGGTGCTTGTGTAGTGTAGGGGGTCGTGCTGGGGGTAGTGTTTTAGGGATTAGGGTAGTGCAGTGGTATTTGTGTAGTGTAGGGGGTCATGTTTTAGGGTAGTGCAGTGGTGTTTGGGTAGTGTAGGGGGTCGTGCTGGGGGTAGTGTTTTAGGGTTTAAGGTAGTGCAGTGGTGTTTGTGTAGTGTAGGGGGTCTTGCTGGGGGTAGTGTTTTAGGGTTTAGGGTAGTGCAGTGGTGTTTGTGTAGTGTAGGGGGTCATGTTTTAGGGTAGTGCAGTGGTGTTTGGGTAGTGTAGGGAGTCATGCTGGGGGTAGTGTTTTAGGATTTAGGTTAGTGCAGTTGTGTTGGGGTAGTGTTTTAGGGTTTAGGGTAGTGCAGTGGTGTTTGTGTAGTGTAGGGGGTCATGCTGGGGGTAGTGTTTTAGGGTGTAGGATAGTGCAGTGGTGCTTGTGTAGTGTAGGGGGTCGTGCTGGGGGTAGTGTTTTAGGGTTTAGGGTAGTGCAGTGGTGTTTTTGTAGTGTAGGGGGTCATGTTTTAAGATGCAACGCTCCAATACCTGACCAGTCTGCACTACATAAAACTGCAAAAAACTAAAAATAAAGTGTTTTGCACACTTTTTGTCATTGGGCTATATGTGGGCTACATCTGGGTAATATTTGTGCTACATTTGGGCTCTTTTTCACTGGTGGCCATCTTGGAAGACTTCTTTGTTATGAAGGTTCCTAATTTCCTCATTTACTGCAGTCTCCTCAGTAGGAAATGCTTTCAGTTTTTTACTTTGATTCCATCAAGAAGGCATTCAGATGTGTCTCACATTTGCCATAAATTCAGAATGTTAGCACTCTAGTTGCTCATTAGATCACTGTAGTAAAGCTACTGCTCACCAGGGAGTTAACTGGAAGTCTGCTGCTGGTATTGAAAGTGATTGTTTTCAGAATTTTCTAATGAAATAGAAGAGGATTTGAGATCTCACTTAAAACATGCCCTAATTTTTCTTTCTGCAGCACTAACCATAATTTCTATTTCAAAAGAACCCCCTCATTTTGTTCCTTTTTAAATTAAATGTTTTAAGTGTTACCGGTTTATTCCAATCAAGATGGCTTCAGGTGTGCCATACTTTTGTCATAAGTAAGGCTGTTAGCGCTCTAGTTGTTCTTTAGAACACTCTGGGAAGCTGCAGTAGAACACAAAGGCATCAACTGGCAGGCTGCGCCTGTTGAAATGTAACAGGAAGATATTTGAGATCTCACTTAAAACATGTCCTAATTTTTCTTTCTACAGCACTAACCATAATTTCTATGACAAAATGAACCCCATCATTTTGTTCCTTTTTAAATTAAATGTTTTAAGTGTTACCAGTTTATTCCAATCAAGATGGCTTCAGGTGTGCCATACTTTTGTCATAAGTAAGGCTGTTAGCACTCTGGTTGTTCTTTAGAACACTCTGGGAAGCTGCAGTAGAACACAAAGGAATCAACTGACAGTCTCTGCCCTTGTTGGATGTACATGTTTTACTGAGAATGTCAGACTTCATTCTCACATGACTGAGAAAGATAATGTGAATTTACAGAAAATATGCTCTCATTTTAGCTTCTGGAGAACCTTCCAAAACTGTATGGGACAAGCATGTGAAAATAGTTTTCTCTCAAACATGATTCATGATATCCCAGCAGAAGGTTTTTCACAGGGTAAAATCACCTTAGAACACACCACAATTCCTGAAATTAGTATGGTACCATCAACAAATGAATTCTATTGTAACTAAAGTCTGTTATCACCCTTTATAGTTCTCCTTTTGGTAACCCTCAAAATCTTTGATTCACTACAATGCATTTCAATGGGGTACTATCATTTATATTGGTCCCAAGATGGCTGCCAGCAATTCCAAGATGAAGTGCTGACAGCCAATCAGATCTCACGATGACATGTGTGGATAGGCTCCGCCCAGATATATATGTGTTTTCTTTTCCAAATTTCTCAGGAACTACTGAACGGATTTACACCATTTAAGCAAAAGGCACGACACTGAACCAAGGGCTACCTCTTTGCCAAATTTGGTGTAATTCCGTTCAGCAGTTCGGGCTGTAGCTGCGATGAAAGGTTCCTATGGAAAAATGAATGGGGAAACCACGTTTTGGGACCCCCTTTTTTCTCGGCCCCCGCTTGACGAATCCCCCCGAGACTTTCAGGATAGGAGCGGACCGGAGCGCCCCAACAAGTTGGAAACTTTCGCGAAGATTCATCAACCGGCGCCAACGTTATTTCAAATAGAATGTTGCGGATTTCCTATGGAAAATAGGTCCTAACTTTTTTAAATGCTAATTTCTAACTATAACGTGTCTGAAACCTATGGTTTTTTCAGTTAATTTCAAAGGTTTTTTAAATGCTAATTTCTAACTATAACGTGCCTGAAACCTATGATTTTTTAAGTGAATTTCAAAGGTTTTTTAAATGCTAGTTTCTAACTATGCCTACAGAGGTAGGACATGTGAAGAAAGAAGAAAAACGCACAGAAAGATGCAAAAGATGTGCAGAAAGAACCAACAGAGGAGCAGAAAGAGGCCTTGTTGCCAGCTTGAACGAAGTACAC
>CAWUFW010033748.1:0-11924 GCA_963921515.1 Calotriton arnoldi
GTAATAAGAACGAGTATAGTGTTGAGGTTTTAGTCATTCAGATTTTATTTGGTTTAATCATGATTTTTTAAAAATCTTATTCATGTGGGTGTTCTTAAATATTTATTCAAATTGCTTATTTGCACTATTGTCCGTTAAGCGCATGTTGCACAGAGTGATATGTTTGCAGTTGAAGTGGTAATTTGTATATGTTATTTATTTATTCGTGGAAAGGGCGTGATATTATATTGCACATATTGAGATTTTTGCACATTTCATTGTTTTTAAAATTCTGCAAGGCATTTGCACAGGAATGGGATTGTAGGATGCAAGTGGTAATATTTGGATTGATAAGATGGGGAAACCAACATGAATTATAGGTAGAAATGATGAATGATTACTAGAATCTATAGAACTATACAAGATTACGAGAGGATGGATTATTGAAATAAGTACATCTATTAGTCATATAGGTTAAATGGGCACTGGCCCTTAATTGTCCGACAAAGGTATAACTTGAGCAATATCAGTATTTATCATTATGATTAATTAATCTTTATAGTGAAGGATTAATTTGCCATGGTTCTGAAATGCATTGCATAAATTCAGAGCAATAAAGTTTTTGAAAAAACTAATTTGCATAACTATGAAAGATTACAAGCAGGAAGTTGTTTTTATACTACAGTTTCAATCCAAGGTATAATGTACAAATTGTGTTTTGGTTTAGTTATTTTGAATATGAATAATGTGAAATATATCTGCAGATAATGTGATTAAGCTTCACGAATGTAGGCTACTTTGATGTATCACTTTCTGCTGAGTCTGTTGTCCATGCCTATGGGAGGTGTATGCATCACGTGGGTTTCATTAGTAATCACTATAAAACTAAAAATGGGAGTGTGGCTCCGTTATGTGAACAAGGCAGGGATCCTGCCGCGAAACGCGTCATAGCCCGATAAAGCAATGAAATAAAAATTTGGACTCAACTTTTCTGGTGTCACCGTGTCTCTGTTCGGTGCGGCGTAAGGAGGTGCCGGTTATATATATTATCTACTGGCGGTCGCCAGTAGATAGTTATAGTTACAACCTATTATCCATAGGAAATCCGCGACATTCTATTTGAAATAACTCTCTTGCCGGTTGACGTATCTTCGCAAAAATTTTCAAACTTTATGGCTCCGCTCCGGTCCGCTCCTACCCTGAAAGTCTCGGGATTCGCTAGCGGAGGCCGAGAAAAAGGGAGTCCCAAAACGTGTTTTCCCATGCAATTTTCCTATAGGAAACTTTAGACACGGCTATAGCCCGAACTGCTGAACGGAATTACACCAAATTTGGCAAAGAGGTAGTTCTTGGTTCAGAAAGAACCCTTTTTGTTAAATGGTGTAAATCCGCTTCAGTAGTTGCTGAGAAAATCAAAAGTAAAAAGATAGTGATATCTATGGCCGCGTCGGATTCGCGCACCCTCCCGATCACGAGCTGTATGCTAGATTGGCTGTCAACACCAAATCAGGAAGTGTTGGCAGGCCATTTTATCCTCGGTAGAACCGAGGATAGAAACAAGTGCGCAAAGCTATAACTAAAGGGGGCAGGGTAGAAACACCCTGACCCCTAGGCTTGCTCAGGGGTCCCACAAGGACCCCCTGGGCAAAAATATATATATTTTAAAATCGGCAGGATGCGCTCAAGGTGCGCAATCCTGCCTGAAAACGAAGCGGGCGGTCTCCCGCGCTCGATTGTATTTTGCCTCTCGGGTGGCCCAAGTCCCGGGGGCATGGTGGGGAGTTAATTTATGTGTGGGGGCCTCTAGGGCCTCTAAGCCTCGGGGACCGCCACCCCCGGGGCTTTATTGAAAATGGTGCAGGAGGGCTCTTCTGCCTCTCGCAGCCCCTGGGACCGCCACCCCCGGGGCTTCTTTTTTAATTTAAATAGAGGTGTGTGGGGCTCCAGCCCTCCACACGCCCGGACCACCACCTCTCCGGGGCACTTGATAAAATAAATGTGGGGGTCCACACGACTCCCAGAGCCCCGGGACCACCACCTCCCGGGCTGTGCAATTTAAGGGAGGGCCGCGCGCCCCCTCCTGGAGCCCTTGATGGCTCTGGGGACCGCCACCCCCAGGGTCGGCTTCCTGCAGTGTCCCGGGTGCCTACCCCGGGACACTGTTGCTTGCAATGACAGGACGGGAGCCTCGCGGCTCCCGCCCTGTCATTGCAACTGCTTTGGGATATTGGAAGAGAGAGCAGGAAACCTGCTCTCTCTTCCAATATCCAAAGCCGACTGCTTTTCACATGGGAGCAGCATGTTAGCTGCCCCCATGTGTAGGCAACGCCGGCCTCAGTAGGACACGGGGAGCCGGCGGGACTGTGGGGGTTTGGGGACCCCCACAGTCCCCAACGAGAGGCCAGGCCCCGGGGGATGGGGTCCCCGGGCGCAAGTAGGCTCGGAGTGGGGCCACAAGGCCCCTCCCAAAAGTTTAAAAAATAAAAAAAGGGTATGGCACGGCCCCGGGGGATGGGGTCCCTGGGGCCTTAATGGCCAGAGGAGGGGGCCACACAGCCCCCTCCAAAGAATAAAACTGAAAACAGAGGCCATGCCCCGGGGATAGGGTCCCGCAGAGGCCAATACAGGCCCAGGGAAGGGGGCCACGCGGCCCCCTTCCCGTTTTTTTTTTTATTTTTATTTAAAAAGTAGGGGTAAGGCCCTGGGGATGGGTCCCCAGGCCCAAATAGGAAAGGAAGGGGGCCACACAGCCCCCTTCAGGGAAAAAACACAAAACAAAGAAAACGATCGGGCCCGCAGGCCCCGCCCTTCCTTCACCACTCTGCAGCCGCGCCCTGGCGCGTTTGCAGAGGGGGACGACTCCCTGAATGACTGGGGGTCCTGGGGCCAACTAGCCCACCGGGAACCTCCAGTATGCGCCAGGGGCTGCCTTGCAGGAGAGGTGTACAGAGGCCACGCCCTTTACACCTCTCTGCAACGCAGCTCTGTGGCGCTTTGGAGGTATATGGTGGGCTAGTTGCACCCCGGGGACCCTGTGATTCAAGGGGACTTAATCCTCGACTTAAAAACGCGCCACGTGGGCGCGTTTGCACAGTGGTGAAGGGAGGAGGGGGCGGTCAGCATGACATGTGTGAACAGGCCCCGTGGCGCGTTTTAAGATGGGAATTAAATCCTCTCAATCCTGAGGGTCCCTGGGGCCAACCAGCCCAACAGGTACATCCAGAAAGCGCCACAGAGCTGCGTTGCAGAGAGGTGTAAAAAGGGGTGTGGCCCTCTACACGTCTCTGCAACGCAGCCTCTGGCGCATATTGGAGGTTCCTGGTGGGCTAGCTGGCCCCTAGGGACCCTCAGGATTCAAGGGGACTTAATCCCCCAACTTAAAACGCGCCACGGGGCGCGTTTGCACAGATGTCACCTCAGGCCCCGCCTCCCTTCACCATTGTGCAAATATTCTTCTAAAATCAGCCGAAATACGAATTCCGATTTACTCACCTGTTATCAGGAGAGACCTCAGTGCTGCATCTTTCAGCCCAGTACTGGTCCTGAAAAGTAATTTTAACCGTACTTACCAGTAACTTGAATTTCCTTCCATAGGCTAACATTGACTGCGTTTCACTTGGAAATTCTTCTAAGTGTGGAGTTTTGGAACTTTACAAATATTCCTCTAAAATCAGCCGAAATACGAATTCCGATTTACTCACCTGTTATCAGGAGAGACCTCAGTGCTGCATCTTTCAGCCCAGTACTGGTCCTGAAAAGTAATTTTAACCGTACTTACCAGTAACTTGAATTTCCTTCCATAGGCTAACATTGACTGGTTTCACTTGGAAATTCTTCTAAGTGTGGAGTTTTGGAACTTTAAAATATTCCTCTAAAATCAGCCGAAATACGAATTCCGATTTACTCACCTGTTATCAGGAGAGACCTCAGTGCTGCATCTTTCAGCCCAGTACTGGTCCTGAAAAGTAATTTTAACCGTACTTACCGGTAACTTGAATTTCCTTCCATAGGCTAACATTGACTGGTTTCACTTGGAAATTCTTCTAAGTGTGGAGTTTTGGAACTTTAAAATATTCCTCTAAAATCAGCCGAAATACGAATTCCGATTTACTCACCTGTTATCAGGAGAGACCTCAGTGCTGCATCTTTCAGCCCAGTACTGATCCTGAAAAGTAATTTTAACCGTACTTACCAGTAACTTGAATTTCCTTCCGTAGGCTAACATTGACTGGTTTCACTTGGAAATTCTTCTAAGTGTGGAGTTTTGGAACTTTAAAATATTCCTCTAAAATCAGCCGAAATACGAATTCCGATTTACTCACCTGTTATCAGGAGAGACCTCAGTGCTGCATCTTTCAGCCCAGTACTGATCCTCAAAAGTAATTTTAACCGTACTTACCAGTAACTTGAATTTCCTTCCATAGGATATCATTGCCTGCTTTTTGCTGAAAAAGTTTCTAAGTGTTGATTTTTGAAACATACAAATATTCCTCTAAAATCAGCCGAAATCCGAATTCTGATTTACTCACCTGTTATCAGGAGAGACCTCAGTGCTGCATCTTTCAGCCCAGTACTGGTCCTGAAAAGTAATTTTAACCGTACTTACCAGTAACTTGAATTTCCTTCCATAGGCTAACATTGACTGGTTTCACTTGGAAATTCTTCTAAGTGTGGAGTTTTGGAACTTTAAAATATTCCTCTAAAATCAGCCGAAATACGAATTCCGATTTACTCACCTGTTATCAGGAGAGACCCCAGTGCTGCATCTTTCAGCCCAGTACTGATCCTCAAAAGTAATTTTAACCGTACTTACCAGTAACTTGATATTTCCTTCCATAGGCTAAGCCATTGTCTGGTTTTCAGCAAAAAGTTTCAAAGTGTTGATTTTCACAAACTACAAATATTCCTTAAAAATCGCCTGTATGACTTAAACGCATTCTTTCAACTGTTTACAGGAGATGCACCAGTGCTGGATCCAGGATCCAACACTGAGTAAGAAAAAGTAACGATAACAGTTTTTACCTGCTAAGTGAATTTCCTTCCATAGGATAACATTGGTGATTCTATGAGAAAAGTTTCTAAGTGTCAACTTTTAAAATACAATAATATTCCTTAAAAATCACGACTGTAACCAAAACGCTTTTACTCAACTGTTTACAGGAGATGTCCCAGGACTGAATCTAGGATCCAGTCCTGTGGTTAGAAAAGTAATCCATAAAGTAACTAATTGCATTTAACTAGAAATTCACATTGAGCTGAATGTTGCATTGTGTTTGAAAATGTGTTGCCCATTGCAACAACTGTAACTACTGTACTTAAAAGTCTATTGCCTATCTGCAAAGTATTTAAACTAAAGTAATTCATTCTGAGAAAGTATTTTTGTAATGTAATGTATAATGTAATTACAATGTAATTTAAAAAATAAAATATGTAAAAAAAATTGTTTCTAAAAATGTAGTAAATCAGTATGAAAAAAATTAATATAACAATTAATACATTTAAAAATTGTCATTTACAAAACCATTGAAATTCACTGAAAAACCGTAGGTTTCAGGCACGTTATAGTTAGAAATTAGCATTTAAAAACCTTTGAAATTCACTGAAAAAAACCATAGGTTTCAGACACGTTATAGTTACAAATTAGCATTTAAAAAACCTTTGAAATTCACTGAAAAAACCATAGGTTTTAGGGACAGTTATAGTTACTTGGACATTGCACCTGTACAAAACCCGTGAAATTCCCCCGTTATAGTTAGTTCAGCTAACTATAACTCGCGCCCCGCAATGCACTGCTGATGACGTCACATATTACATCACTCATGACATGGTCAGTGACATCACTGATGACATCACTGATGACATCTCAAATGACATCACTGATGACATCATCCACGTGATAATCTGATGCACCTCCTCACACCCTAATATAACCTTTGATACACCCACTCTAAATTACAGACTGCCATTCGCAAAACCATAGACACTCCAACACCAATAACTACATACCCACTCACTGATTCTTAGGTCTACACACACACACACTCCACTCACTCACCCGTACAGTCACTCATACTTACGGTCACTCAGTACAGGACTATCATATGCACTCTTACTCCTATATAGACACTCAAACAACGCCACTCATCCATAGAGGTACTCACACACCTAGTCAGTCATGCAAATAATTAAACACACTGCCATTTACTCACCTATACAGTTATACACACACCAGCTCACTTACTCATACAAATAGTAGCACATTGTTACGCTCTTATACAATCACTGATACAAGCACACACTCATCCATACAGCCACTATCACAATCACTCACTCTCGCTTATAGCTATTTATATACTCCAACACACATATATACTGCCTTTCACATATGTAGTTACTCACACATGTACCACTGGGACATACATTCACTCACTAACACACTCTTACACACACTTACCCACCCATACAGTCTATCACAGATGCACTCTTGAAACCATCCACCCAGTGAATCACCCACTCACACATCTATGCACAGAGTCGCACACACCCCACCCACACAAACACTCAGGCACCCATACAGATACTCAGACAAGCATTCAATAACTCATATAGACACTCATGTAGCTATTCACAAACCCATGCAGCCACTTACACAGCAACAGACAGACGGATACAGACATTCACCCAGTTTAGTCACTAACCCATGCATTCAGTAAGATACGTTAAATCACTCACTTATAGAGTCAGTCACGCACCTACTAAATCATCCATACAGACACTTACACACCCACTCATTCTTCAATACGTCTTTTCCTATATATATTAAAAATATTTAAACTTTACAGAAACACACAGTCACTGGATGATGTCATCAGTGATGTCATTTGAGATGTCATCAGTGATGTCATCAGTGATGTCACTGACCATGTCATGAGTGATGTAATATGTGACGTCATCAGCAGTGCATTGCGGAGGCGCGAGTTATAGTTAGCTGAACTAACTATAACGGGGGAATTTCACGGGTTTTGTACGAGTGCAATGTCCAAGTAACTATAACTGTCCCTAAAACCTATGGTTTTTTCAGTGAATTTATATATATTTTATACACACATATATATATATAACACATATATATATATATATACACACATATATATATATATATATACACACACAAACACATATATATATATACAACATATATATATATATATACACATATTATCTACTGGCGGTCGCCAGTAGATAGTTATAGTTAGGACCTATTTTCCATAGGAAATCCGCAACATTCTATTTGAAATAACGTTGCGCTCGGTTGACGAATCTTCGCGAAATTTTCAAAACTTATGGCCCGCTCCGGTCCGCTCCTATCCTGAAAGTCTCGGGTGATTCGGCAAGCGGGGGCCGAGAAAAAGGGGGGTCCCAAAACGTGTTTTCCCCATGCAATTTTCCATAGGAACCTTTCATCGCAGCTACAGTCCGAACTGCTGAACGGAATTACACCAAATTTGGCAAAAAGGTAGCCCTTGGTTCAGAGTCGTGCCTTTTGCTTAAATGGTGTAAATCCGTTCAGTAGTTCCTGAGAAATTCGAAAAAGAAAACACATATATATCTGGGTCGGAGCCTAACCACACATGTCATCGTGAGATCTGATTGGCTGTCAGCACTTCATCCTGGAATTGCTGGCAGCCATCTTGGGACCAATATAAATGATAGTACCCCATTGAAATGCATTGTAGTGAATCGAAGATTTTGAGGGTTACCAAAAGGAGAACTATAAAGGGTGATAACAGACTTTAGTTACATTAGAATTCATTTGTTGATGGTACCATACTAATTTCAGGAATTGTGGTGTGTTCTAAGGTGATTTTACCCTGTGAAAAACCTTCTGCTGGGATATCATGAATCATGTTTGAGAGAAAACTATTTTCACATGCTTGTCCCATACAGTTTTGGAAGGTGCTCCAGAAGCTAAAATGAGAGCATATTTTCTGTAAATTCACATTATCTTTCTCAGTCATGTGAGAATGAAGTCTGACATTCTCAGTAAAACATGTACATCCAACAAGGGCAGAGACTGTCAGTTGATTCCTTTGTGTTCTACTGCAGCTTCCCAGAGTGTTCTAAAGAACAACTAGAGTGCTAACAGCCTTACTTATGACAAAAGTATGGCACACCTGAAGCCATCTTGATTGGAATAAACTGGTAACACTTAAAACATTTAATTTAAAAAGGAACAAAATGATGGGGTTCATTTTGTCATAGAAATTATGGTTAGTGCTGTAGAAAGAAAAATTAGGACATGTTTCAAGTGTGATCTCAAATATCTTCCTGTTATATTTCAACAGGAGCAGCCTGTCAGTTGATGCCTTTGTGTTCTACTGCAGCTTCCCAGAGTGTTCTAAAGAACAACTAGAGCGCTAACAGTCTTACTTATGACAAAATTATGGCACACCTGAAGCCATCTTGATTGGAATAAACTGGTAACTCTTAAAACATTTAATTTAAAAAGGAACAAAATGAGGGGGTTCATTTTGTCATAGAAATTATGGTTAGTGCTGTAGAAAGAAAAATTAGGACATGTTTTAAGTGAGATCTCAAATATCTTCCTGTTATATTTCAACAGGAGCAGCCTGTCAGTTGATGCCTTTGTGTTCTACTGCAGCTTCCCAGAGTGTTCTAAAGAACAACTAGAGCGCTAACAGTCTTACTTATGACAAAAGTATGGCACACCTGAAGCCATCTTGATTGGAATAAACTGGTAACACTTAAAACATTTAATTTAAAAAGGAACAAAATGAGGGGTTCATTTTGCCATAGAAATTATGGTTAGTGCTGCAGAAAAGAAAATTTAGGGCATGTTTTAAGTGAGATCTCAAATCCTCTTCTATTTCATTAGAAAATTCTGACATGCAGACTGAAACAATCACTTTCAATACCAGCAGTAGACTTCCAGTTAACTCCTTGGTGAGCAGTAGCTTTACTACAGTGATCTAATGAACAACTAGAGTGCTAACATTCTGAATTTATGGCAAATGTGTGACACATCTGAATGCCTTCTTGATGGAATCAAAGTAAAAACTGAAAGCATTTCCTACTGAGGAGACTGCAGTAAATGACGAAATTAGGAAACTTCATAACAAATAAGTCTCCCAAGATGGCCACCAGAGAAAAAAGAGCCCAAATGTAGCACAAATATCACCCAGATGTAGCCCACATATAGCCCAATGACAGAAGTGTGCAAAACACTTTTTATTTTTAGTTTTTTCTGCAGTTTTATATAGTGCAAACTGGTCAGGTATTGGAGCGTTACATCTTACTTGGACCCCTTATTGCGTATTTTGCACGAAGTACATGAGATTGATCTTGCGAAACATTGAACTTTACGATTCTGTTAACCTGAAGTTGCTCTGAACCGGGCTTTGTAACACCCGTTTTTACCTACTGGTTTTAATTAATTCTCACTGTATTGTATTAGGAAAGAGGATTTACTGTTTTTATGTACACTTTTATGATCTATGTTTCTAAATCAGATCAAATAAAGTTTAATGAATTCTATGGCAGGACGGAGGCGAGGATTATGCATATCTTTCCTCACTTTATTTGCATAGCAGTTCAAAGAAATCGTAACACAACAATCATTAAACAAAAGACTACACAACCCATGAACCATTAGGGGGGTAGTCTCCATGGCAACTATAGTCCAATCATATCACAGTCCATCGTATATAATATCGTGACGTCCCTTCCGCTTCCTCTTTCTTTCACTGCTCGTCAGTTAAGTGCATTCCTTACATTCTTGGCTTAATCTGACGTTGTTGTTGTTTGTATAGCGGGTTCTTGTGCACGTTATTAGCATTATTGCCTTGGTATTGTTTCATATTCCCTGCGCAGCAGGCTCTTGCCCGAGCGCGTTCTTCCCCTCGCAGTTTCTCCCGCTGTGTGCTCTGCGCGCGGTGAGATCCTGTGAGGCGCGTCTGGTCCGAGCGAGGCAGCTCCGTCGAGCGCTCCCGTTGGTCTTTACGCGCGTTTGGGAATCCGGTCACTCCTTTAGTGTCCGCTTGATTCTCGACCAACCATCGCCTAATTTTGACACCGCTACGCGGTGATTTCCCCACACGGCCACGTTAGTGACCAGCGCCACCTGGTGGTGGTAATTGGTATTGCGCCTCAGTCTATTCTTTTAACAGCTTCGGGCAAAGCCCAGGTGTTGGAGCACCGGCGAGGGGGCTGCCTTAAGGATTTTAAGGGCATTTGTTCTGTGCTCACACCCTCTGCTATCATGTCTTCTCTAGAAGACCATTTTTACTCCTCCTACCAGAAAGTGGAGGAGGACTGGCCTCCCAACTTCTCCCTCCAGCAGTGGACCAAGCCCTCTCTCTGGCTAATTCTAGGGCGCTGGCTCCTCTTAGGGATCAGGTTGATAAGCTGGCGAAAAGCATCCCTGGGGTGTTCAGTGACCCAGATCTGGTGGTGGCGTGTCCCAGTAGCTCCCAGATGGGGAATAAAAGGGTCTGTTAAGCATAACTCGGGGCACTTGGAAGGATTTGATAAACTTACGGAGACCTTCCTCAAGAGTGCGCGAACGCTAAAACATGCACTCCTGCCGGGAGGAGGAGGGCCCGGAGAAAATTGCGACACTGTCACCACTATTGCAGACCCCGACGGCGTGGTTACCCTTAGAGGGAGAGGGTGTATCGGAGGACGATTTCTCCTCCGATGAGGATAAGGACTCGGGGCGTCCCTGGCGTCCAGAGTCCCACTCTCTCAGTCCCCGGTTGGGGACGAGGGTCCACTTGGACATGTTCGAGCCTACCCAAATTTTACCATCCTAGGTCGGCAGAGTGGACACCTGACGCCAAAGTGGCAGAGTATGTGGTGGGGAAAATCCATCAACCCCTTGAAAGGGAGGTCAGGAATAGGATGAGGGAGAATGCCCCAGGCCCTCACTGAAGGGGAAGGTGGCACACACGCCTGAAATTGATGAGAAACTATGTACCTTTTTCTCCAAGTATATGAGGGATCCCAAGAAAGGAATTGATAGGTCTTGGACGTGGTAGGGCCCTTGACCCAAATTATTCAATTGACGGAGCGTTCCAAAGTAGTCAGGATCCCCTTGTCCACGGATATTGTGGCTGGTTGGGCGCACTACCCTAAACCCTAAAACACTACCCCTCCACTACCCAAACACCACTGCACTACCCTAAACCCTAAAACACTACCCCCAGCACGACACCCTACACTACCCAAACATAACTGCACTACCCTAAACCCTAAAACACTACCACCAGCACGACTCCCTACACTACCCAAACACCACTGCACTACCCTAAACCCTAAAAACACTACCCCCAGCACGACCCCTACACTACCCAAACACCACTGCACTACACTAAACCCTAAATATACCCCCAGCATGACCTCCCACACTACACAAACACCACTGCACTACCCTAAACCCTAAAACACTACCCCAGCACGACCCCCTACACTACCCAAACACCACTGCACTACCCTAAACCCTAAAACACTAACCCCAGCATGACCCCTACACTACCCAAACACCACTGCACTACCCTATACCCTAAAACACGACCCCTTACACTACACAAACACGACTGCACTACCCTTAAACCCTAAAACACTACCCACAGCATGACCCCCTTCACTACACAAACACCACTGCACTGCCCTAAACCCTAAAACACTACCCCAGCACTACCCCCTACACTACCCAAACACCACTGCACTAACATAAACCCTAAAACACTACCCCCAGCACAACCCCCTACACTACACAAACACCACTGCACTACCCTAAACCCTAAAACACTACCCCCAGCACGACTCCCTACACTACCCAAACACCACTGCACTACCCTAAACCATAAAACACTACCCCCAGCATGACCCCTACACTACACAAACACCACTGCACTACCCTAAAC
>CAWUFW010033749.1:0-11924 GCA_963921515.1 Calotriton arnoldi
TATGACCCATCCAAAAACAATAATCACTGGCCTAGACGCACTGAACCTGCATCAGATTGTCCACAAAACCACACACATCGCTGGACATATCCTAGATGTCATTTTTGCTATACTGAACTAGTTACTTTTCAAACTATAACTCCAGTCACATGGTCAGATCACCACTTGCTTGCTTTCCAACATAAAACAACACTAAGCGACTCACCTAAAACTACCTTACATCCATTCACCTATCGGCAGTGGAACAAACTCAATTTGGAACACTTAGAAACACAACTAACATCCAGTACAAATCTGGAAACAATAAATTCTGTTCAAAATCTATATGAGTGGCTACAGGAAGCTTTTGACATCCTGATACCACTCAAAACCACACAACAGAACAAAAGAATAAAAGAGCCTTGGAGAAACATAGAAATAAAAGACATAAAACAACAAATTAGAAAGCTGCAATGTACCTGGCTCAAAACAAATGCCAAACAAGGCAAACTTCGCCTACAGAAAATTTACAGATTATACAAGTCAGCTATCAAAAAAGCAAAGAAAAGGTACTATTCAGACAGAATTAAAAATGCTAAATGTGCAAATAAAGAATTCTATAAAATACTCAATGAATTTCGCAAACCAAATTGCCTAAAAGGAACTCATCCTGTTACTCAAGATTTCACAGACAAACTGGCAAATTATTACACGGACAAAGCAGACACATTGGACTTGTACTTAAAACAGAAACAAAGCACCAGCACTAACCCTTGTACAAAACAACAATCCAAGAATACTCTAACCCAGCCTCTCCATTCCTTCCAACACCTCTCACACAATGAATGTATGGACCTGGTCAAAGCAAGCATGCCTGCCGGCAGCCCTTCTGACCCCTGTCCACCACAAACTTTCAAGACAATTCTTTTAACAACCTCTGCTGCCACTCCAGTAAGAAGAACCATCAACGATTCCTTAACTACCGGAATATTTCCAGAACTCAAAAAGTCACACATAGTTCCCTTTACTGAAGAAAACAAACTTGGACCCGCTGAGCCCTGACAACTACAGACCCATTACAAATGGACCTTTCCTGGGCAAACTGATAGAAAGAGCAGCGTTCGCCCAGATGTCACAATTCATTGAAAAGAATGCCACACTTTCAGACTTCCAAACAGGATTCCGTCCGGGAAGAGGCACTGAATCTGCCCTCCTTGCCATCTGGGATGACCTGAAGAATACAGTAGACCGCAATGGGGTTGCTGCCCTACTCCTCTTGGACCTCTTGGCTGCCTTTGACATGGTTGACCATGACACTCTGAAACAAAGACTCTATGAAGCCGGCATAGAGGGAACTGCTCTAGACTGGATCGCGTCCTACCTTCGAAACAGAACTAATGTCATCAATACCCCACCTTTCTCATCCAAACCATACTCCACAAAAGCAGGGGTCCCTCAAGGCTCTCATCTCACCCATGCATTTCAACATCTACTTGAAGTCATTACCAGAACTGATCAATCGATTTCACTCACGTGCTATAACTATGCAGATGACACGCAAATACTCCTTCAACTGGAATGCCCCAAAGACATTGGAAAATCCCCAATTTTCAGTTGTCTCAGAGCCGTGGATGACTTGGAGCCATCTCAAAATGAATGCTTCCAAAACAGAAATACTCACGTGTGGCGATTGGAAACATTATGACCCGCATGCCGCCTGGCCTGATGAACTGGGATCACCGCCTAAAAGATCGAAGGAAGGAAGAAACCTCGGAATGACCATGGTCTCCAAGCTGTCAATGAATGCCCAAGTGGACAAACTAGAAAGATCAATCTTTGTCACTATAAAAACGCTGCAACGAATTTTCCCTCATTTGGGTTTTCCACACAAAGTCCAAGCTACCATCTCCCTTGTTCTGTCCAAACTCAATTACGCCAATAGCCTCTACCAGGGATCACCTTTAACGACCATGAAAGACTACAACAGATTCAAAACTCGGCTGCCAGACTACTCTTGCATATCAAACCGTGAGATCACATCTCACCTGCCCTGAAAGCCCTGCATTGGTTACCCATTTCCAGAAGATCCACGTTCAAGCTACTTTGTATCACCCACAAAGCAATACATGGAATGGGACCGCTCTTCATCAGGAATAAAATCACCAAACACATTCAACAAAGGAATCTCCGCTCTAAAAGGGCATCTCGCCTCAAAATCCCAAGATATAAGAAAAAATCCATGGGTGGCACATCCTTCTCTGTTCAAGCAGCCAAACTATGGAACTCTTTACTCCCCAACATAAGATCCACCGACAACGACGTTATCTTCAGAAAACTACTCAAAAATTGGCTCTTCTCCACATAAGCACCATAGGCAAACAGAAATTTACAGCATATCCCTCTGTATATAACCATTTATTTTCACTATAGATATGTACCTATCTTTGTGTATTGCTTTGTATAAACATGTAGAACAATTATGTTGTTAAATAAATAAAAATAAAAATGAACAAATAAATTTTAAAAAAATCATCTTTGGTCTACATGTACTTGCTTCCATTGTGCATCTATGTACCTCCATGTACTTGGATCTGTGTGTCTGTTACTTTTCTCCTGAAAAAGCATATCCAATGCACTATTACCTTTCTCATCCTGTACCTCTGTCAATATCTTTAATCTACATAGCTTAATCCTACACAAGTGTGGATTCCCCACAAGTGATTCAGCTGAGGGTGATTGCACACCAGCGAGCAGAGCGAGCGAGCAGAGAGCGGAGCAGAGAACGGAGTGCGAGCTGTAGCGGTCACCGGTCTGCGGTCAGCCCGTGGTCAGTCAGCGACCGAGCGGCAGCGGCAGTGCGAACAGGCAGCAGAAGGACCGGCGGCAAAAGGAGACGGAGACGGAGAAGGAGAACGCAGCGGGGAGTGACACAGGCCGGTGATACAGTGAGGCCGTGAGGCTGCCGTGAGGTAGCAGGCTTGGGGCTTGTTTTTGGTCTCGAGTGCCATCCGCCCCCGAGCTCTAGCCTCCCTTTCCCCTGCCGTTCGTACTGCCTGTCTCCTAGTGGTCAGAGGTTACGGTCTGCAGCACCAGCGTTATCGCAGCTGGCCGTTCAAAAAGGCAAGCGCAGCTGCCCTTTAGCGGGCGGCCGCATCGAGTGAGTGCCCCTGGCAAATTCGCGGTGGTGGCCCGTTAGACGAGGTGCAGCCTGAAGTCCGCAATTGCCTTGTGAGCCCCGCTTGCCATTTCTCGATCCAGCTCCAGCCGCTCCAGCTACCCACAGCCGCTTAACAGTCCACAGCCCTGCGATAATCACCGGAGTTATTCTATTAAACAGACTCTAATTACCTCAGTTTCCCCTACTTTGCTACACCTATTTTCTGCATAGTTGAACCTTTAGGAAGCCGGCTGCTCCCCCCCTCTCTGCAAGAACTTCTTAAAGCATGAGATCAGGGCGGGTGAGGAAAGTGCCAACAAAGCCCGCAAAAAAAAAACCTGCAAAAGCGAAAGCATCCCTCGGTAGCTCGGAAGTACTGGTTGAACATCCCGAGCAATTTCAATCACAATCACCTGCGAATCTATATACAAGTTTCGATCCTGACCTAGGATATGAACTCAAATTCTGGCAGCCCTCAGCACAAGAACAACCTGTCAAAACCCACTTACCAAAACCTGCCGCAGGGGGGATGGCAACAATGCAGGAATATTGGAGAAACGAGGCGCCTTTTGTATCGCTTTGGTCGCCCTAAGTTGGCGGGGGTATGCCCAGACGTGGGTCCCTTGCTCACTTTGCCACTGGATTCAAGCAAGCCTGGCTGATGACGGCTGAAATGCCAGAAACCGGTCCTAGGATGCTTGTTTCCGGTCCAGGGAAGACATGGCTTGGCAGTTCGGGCTGGACTGTTCCCATGAGGCACAGGGTCAGACTGATTTGCATATGGCCATGTCTGAACTGGGGTGGTGGAGTGAGCTAAAGAATGATGATGGATTAAACCCAGATCAGTTGACTGGGGGTGAGTGTTTGATTGGCTCAAACGTTCCGTCCATCATCCCCTTTTGTATCGCTTTGGTCGCCCTAAGTTGGCGGGGGTATGCCCAGACGTGGGTCCCTTGCTCACTTTGCCACTGGATTCAAGCAAGCCTGGCTGATGACGGCTGAAATGCCAGAAACCGGTCCTAGGATGCTTGTTTCCGGTCCAGGGAAGACATGGCTTGGCAGTTCGGGCTGGACTGTTCCCATGAGGCACAGGGTCAGACTGATTTGCATATGGCCATGTCTGAACTGGGGTGGTGGAGTGAGCTAAAGAATGATGATGGATTAAACCCAGATCAGTTGACTGGGGGTGAGTGTTTGATTGGCTCAAACGTTCCGTCCATCATCCCCTTTTGTATCGCTTTGGTCGCCCTAAGTTGGCGGGGGTATGCCCAGACGTGGGTCCCTTGCTCACTTTGCCACTGGATTCAAGCAAGCCTGGCTGATGACGGCTGAAATGCCAGAAACCGGTCCTAGGATGCTTGTTTCCGGTCCAGGGAAGACATGGCTTGGCAGTTCGGGCTGGACTGTTCCCATGAGGCACAGGGTCAGACTGATTTGCATATGGCCATGTCTGAACTGGGGTGGTGGAGTGAGCTAAAGAATGATGATGGATTAAACCCAGATCAGTTGACTGGGGGTGAGTGTTTGATTGGCTCAAACGTTCCGTCCATCATCCCCTTTTGTATCGCTTTGGTCGCCCTAAGTTGGCGGGGGTATGCCCAGACGTGGGTCCCTTGCTCACTTTGCCACTGGATTCAAGCAAGCCTGGCTGATGACGGCTGAAATGCCAGAAACCGGTCCTAGGATGCTTGTTTCCGGTCCAGGGAAGACATGGCTTGGCAGTTCGGGCTGGACTGTTCCCATGAGGCACAGGGTCAGACTGATTTGCATATGGCCATGTCTGAACTGGGGTGGTGGAGTGAGCTAAAGAATGATGATGGATTAAACCCAGATCAGTTGACTGGGGGTGAGTGTTTGATTGGCTCAAACGTTCCGTCCATCATCCCCTTTTGTATCGCTTTGGTCGCCCTAAGTTGGCGGGGGTATGCCCAGACGTGGGTCCCTTGCTCACTTTGCCACTGGATTCAAGCAAGCCTGGCTGATGACGGCTGAAATGCCAGAAACCGGTCCTAGGATGCTTGTTTCCGGTCCAGGGAAGACATGGCTTGGCAGTTCGGGCTGGACTGTTCCCATGAGGCACAGGGTCAGACTGATTTGCATATGGCCATGTCTGAACTGGGGTGGTGGAGTGAGCTAAAGAATGATGATGGATTAAACCCAGATCAGTTGACTGGGGGTGAGTGTTTGATTGGCTCAAACGTTCCGTCCATCATCCCCTTTTGTATCGCTTTGGTCGCCCTAAGTTGGCGGGGGTATGCCCAGACGTGGGTCCCTTGCTCACTTTGCCACTGGATTCAAGCAAGCCTGGCTGATGACGGCTGAAATGCCAGAAACCGGTCCTAGGATGCTTGTTTCCGGTCCAGGGAAGACATGGCTTGGCAGTTCGGGCTGGACTGTTCCCATGAGGCACAGGGTCAGACTGATTTGCATATGGCCATGTCTGAACTGGGGTGGTGGAGTGAGCTAAAGAATGATGATGGATTAAACCCAGATCAGTTGACTGGGGGTGAGTGTTTGATTGGCTCAAACGTTCCGTCCATCATCCCCTTTTGTATCGCTTTGGTCGCCCTAAGTTGGCGGGGGTATGCCCAGACGTGGGTCCCTTGCTCACTTTGCCACTGGATTCAAGCAAGCCTGGCTGATGACGGCTGAAATGCCAGAAACCGGTCCTAGGATGCTTGTTTCCGGTCCAGGGAAGACATGGCTTGGCAGTTCGGGCTGGACTGTTCCCATGAGGCACAGGGTCAGACTGATTTGCATATGGCCATGTCTGAACTGGGGTGGTGGAGTGAGCTAAAGAATGATGATGGATTAAACCCAGATCAGTTGACTGGGGGTGAGTGTTTGATTGGCTCAAACGTTCCGTCCATCATCCCCTTTTGTATCGAATCGGATATAACAGCCCCTCCAAACCCAATGATTAAACAACCCTCATTAAGGGACTATTTTAGGAGCCTAGCCCCATCGGCGTCCTCGAAGAAAAATCTTAGTCCAGCAGATCCGTTCCAGGCTCTCCCCTCCACGAAAGCAGTTGCAACTCCGAATCAAATTCTGATTCAGCCTATGATCCACGTGGCTGCCAACGAAGGCGAAGGCGAACAGCTATTATGTTATACAGTGTCGATGGACTCTCACAACCCGGACTCTCTAGACGCCCCAGAAGATAGTCGACCGTCCCAAACACCAGGACAGCCCTTCCTGGACCATCAGTCAGTTCAAATAGACCAGGCCCCTTCCCAAGATCCCACCGTCAAAGATGCAACTTCACCAACTGTACAGCCCGCTCAGAACTCAAGTCAGTTTCCCCCCCTAGTACTTAAATTCTCAATAGCAACTTTACCTGATAGTCAGAAAAAGAGCGCTAGTGTTCTGATCCCCCAAGTTGTGTCCTATTTTGGACCTCAATCTAATAACCTCAATCCCGAAAGTTTACTAGAAAAGGCTGATCAAGGCGATCAAACAGGCAATTCAGAAGGGTTGGGAGAGAACGTTATTCTTTCCCCCTAGATCTCTCGTTTTTTCAAATGATCCCCAAAAACCTGCTGCTCAGGCAACCCTACCATCATTTGACCTCAATGATCTTTGGTCTCAGTTATTGCAAACTCTCCAAACCTCGGCAGCCGCCTTAGCCTATCACTCAGACAAGATGGACCTGCAAGTGCACCTTTTGAACACGCTGGCAGTGTTCACTGCAGGAATAGATCAAAAACTTGAGGCACTTAACCTGCTCATTACTAAAGCTCAATCCCAAGCTCAATTGGTCCAATCGGTATGCTGCTGTTCCCCCATTATTGATTCCCTATCATCCCTACCACAATTCCTTTCCTCAATGTTATCAGAAATCAAGAATCTACCGTCGGTTGGATCATCAGACTCCCTGCTTCTAGCTTCAAACTCAGCAGAGGATCCCACTGCTACGGAAGAACAATCTCCATCTACCTCCCTGCACTCTATGGAGTCTGAAGACAGCAAAGTAACCCCAACCAAATTACCTCAACAACATAGCGCACATAGGTTGTCAAAACGGGAAAAAAAAAGACTACGGAAGAGCCGGAACAAACATACAATAGAAACCAAAATCCCAAATGTTAGCAGCCTCGTTACTATCAACCAAGACCTAGCACAAGTGCAGTCGCCCACTTCTGGAGTAAATTTGATCCCGAGACCAGCAGCACAAGCCTCGACCCTCCAGAGTGATCTTCCATACCCCAACATCCAGCAAGAGGGGCCCTTTCAAGATCGACAGCCCCACCAACAGTATTTCACACAAGAAATGCCTGGATCCAGTCATCTCTCAATAGCCGCACCTGCACCAGTCATAGTGCAACTGGGAGCCGAAACCACCTTGACGCTGCCTCTAGATACCCGCCCCAACTGTCCATCAACAGAGGTGGGTAATCACCATAACGCACCATAACAAACCGGTTTACCAGAATCCCTCAAACCAGTTAAGCAATCAACCACCGACCTCAACGAGCAAAAAACCCTTTACTTTACCACCAACTATTAAATACTGTGAGCCGTCTTCTTCATCGGCAGTTACACGCATGACCAAGCAGGTTCTTATCGAAAATTCAAAGAAAATAAAGCCTTTTACGACTGCGCAGCCCACTACCAACTCTGGCACCACATTACTGCTAACCCCAGAGTATGTCTCAAGAGGCCCCCACGACATTCTAAATCTTGGGAACATATTAAGACTATTTAAATCATTTCCGGACTTGTGCGTTTTGCAGTCCAATGACATAATTGCCATTAAATGTATTCCATCATCAGGAATCAAAGCGGGTGAAACAACCAAATTAACGCTCGGGTCTTCAGCAGTCCGAGAACTGGTCCAGTCAAAATCTGAACAATTCAAAAATTGGGGCATAACAATGTCAACGTTCAGTCCCCCCTGCTATCCATCAATCTTGGAAAATTATCAGACCCAGATCCAGGCCTTAAGTGATAGCTCGGTTCCCTATTCAGTATTAAAGACAGCCAGAAGTCGCTCCACCACAGCAACCCAGGAGCACACAACAAACCAGCAAAACCACGGAAAGGCTGACTGGTCCTGGCTTCCAGGGGCTTTAGTAATAAGCCGGAAAGATTGAAATACCTCTAACACTGGTCTATCAATATGTTCCTGGAACATCAATGGTCTCGGTCACAAAATCCAATCAGCAGCCACCCTCGGATTTTTAAAGGAATATGACATTATTCTACTGCAAGAAACCTGGGCAGTTGATAGTATTCCCATCGAAGGCTACCTTGAATTTGTATCTCTCGCAACGAGACAGTTCAAGTTTGGCAGGCCGAGTGGCGGCCTGGCGATTTATCTGTCAAGCAAACTATCTCAGTCTTCTAAGCAGCTAAAATTCGAGGAAGACTGGCTCTCTGGAATCCTTTTGGGTAGTCAACGGATTGATCGCCAGTTGCTTCTCCTGAATGTTTATATATCCCCATGCACTACTGTGAAAAAATCTAAACTGGATCGTCTGGTCAACATTGCCTGCAATCTGCTCAGTGAGTATGGTAGTATACCAAGTATAATCACAGGAGATTTTAACACCAATCTTTTCTGCAACTCCTTTGAGGAGCCAGAGATTGACCCCCTAATGGTTCCATCTCACCTTGCCACTCAGTCAATTCCCGTAGGATACAGACCATCAAAATTGGGCAAGTATGTAGCCACTCAGCTAGGCAGCATAGGCTATACTGTATTAAATGGTCGTTTCCACACGGACATTCCTCCAGCTTGGACACGATCCGATGGTCGAACCTCCTCCTTCCTGGACTTTTCCCTAGGGAGCACGGAAATTCTCCCATTGATTGAGAGCTATCACATTGCACCACAAGGAGAAAGTGATCATCGGCCCCAAATCATATCAATTCTCGTCAACACCCCTCGTCATCAGGAGCTCGCTTACACTCACGCAGGCTCCTACACTGAGAACTTAAAACGAATGAAATGGTCTGACGACATGGCACCCCTCCTGACGGAAAAATGCAGAGCACTGTTAATCCAACTATCAGACACTGATTTCTCACCCACTAGTTGCTGGGCTAGCTTCACCAACCAACTACTAGAAGCAGTTCCACTCAAGAGGAGCATTGAGCAGCACGTATTCCGATCGCACATTTCACCAGCAACAAAAAAATTAAAGTTATGTAGAAATCGTGCCCTTCGGGAATCCAGGAAGAGTCCAGGCAATAAAATCAATTTTAACAAATACAAGCAAGCTCAAGCAGCTTTCAAGCTCGCAGTGCGCAGGGGAAAACAAGTGGCCTCAGATCAATTCTGGCTGAAGCTCCACTATGAAAGTAAGAAACCAAACTCAAAGCAATTCTGGTCTCTTGTAAATAGGGGCCAGCGAAGTGAAAGCGGCTACGGCAGCGCAAACATCAGTGCTGATGTATGGTCCAACTTTTTATCATCTCATTTTAAGAGTAATAACAACAAAGTCGACTGTCTCAAATTCCCCAGCACAGTCGACGCAAAGATACTACCTCTGAAGGCTACAAAGTCAACCTGCCACGGCCCCAGCCTTTCTCCGATTAGCACATCTGAAGAACCCGTTATTGTGGATTGTGGGAATAACATCGATCCACTTTCTGAGACAACATCGACAACGGTAGAACTAAAACATAAGATCCTACGTTTAATAAAGAAAGCTAGAGCCGATGGTGCACCTGGGCCAAATGGTCTTCCCCAGGCCTTGTTTAAATCGGATGCCGAATTTTGGTCAGTCAACCTAACCCCACTGTTTTCTTACTGCAGGTTAAATAACATTGTCCCCGAGTCCTGGAGAGGAGCCATTATTTATCCCATATACAAGAGCGGGAAGAAAAGCGACCCTAGTAACTATCGAATGATAGCACTTTTAGACATCGAATCTAAATACTACGCCAGCATTTTGTTGGAAGAGCTGTTGGCCTGGGCCAACGAAACAAAGCGCCTCCCCTTCAATCAGATGGGTTTTGTGGCCAATTCTGGTACAACAACCAACCTACTAACCCTGTCCGTTTTGATAGAGAAAGCGACAGTCCAACAAACCCAACTGCACTGCTGTTTCGTAGATTTTAAAGCGGCTTTCGACCGAGTGCCCCGGGGCTTACTGTGGCAAAAATTAAAGTCATGGGGCGTACCTTGGTCTTTGCTTCTCGCAATAGCTGAACTCCATTCTGAAGCATGGATTAGAATCAAGCTGGGTGAAGGCTCTCATGTCTCTAGGAAGTTCGAGACGAGAAGCGGAGTAAAACAAGGTTGTGTGCTGGCTCCACTCTTTTTTAACCTGTTTATATCAGATCTTTCACAAATTCTCGACTGTGTTAACTGCCACCCACCCCAACTAGAGGGAGTGCGTATTAGTAACCTCTTATACGCTGATGACCTGGTGCTGCTTAGCCATACGAAAGTGGACCTACAAAGGTTACTTGATGAATTGCTCCCTTACACTACAAGAAACTTCCTAGAGTTGAATCTATCAAAAACAAAAACAATTTCCTTTGGGAAGCAAAAGAAGACGCGCGGAGGGTGGCACTTTAACAAATTAAAAATCGACTCAACACGTCACTATTAATATCTGGGAATAATTCTCGACACCAGATGCTCCTTTGTTAAACAGAAAGAAGCACTAAGGTTCAAAGCCCTGGCTCTAGAGGTTGCCGCCACGAAACTGTCCAAAAAGCTACTTGGCCCCAGTTTACTCCCAATGCTGAAAGTGATGAAGGCAAAGATAACCAATACATTGACGTATGGCCATGAGATCACGAAGGGCACCACAAACACTCTTTTAAACAAACTAATAATCAAAATTTTTAAACGTGCATTTCATTTGCCAAAGTCAGCGTCGCCAGCACAAGTTCGCCTCGAACTAGGTCTACTTGACCATCACGGCGTAGAGGCTGGTGCATTTATTAAGTTCTGTAATAGACTGCGTCATGCCCGGGAGGGTTCCTTGGAGGCCGGACTCTGGCAAGAAATCCAGAAAAGTCACGCTAGCCATAAATATCGGCTCCACCTGAATCATAGTTTACAACTGCTTGGTGTCAAGGAATTTTGGGGAACAATTCCCTCCCAGTCGGCACTAAAAGCAGTCATTAAGAAGAGTGTCAGGTTGTGGTCCTTTCATTCGGACAGGGCAACATTGTCAAAAAGGAAGCATGCCTGGGCAGTGATCACAAATTTTAAGCCAGGAGTTGTACCCCCTTATTTATTAAGCACGTTCACACTTTATTGGAAAAGAAAGTTCCTGGCTCTAAGGATGGGTGAGTGGCCTTTTCTAAAGAATCTTCCAGAATGGCGCCGACCACATAATCACACCCAATGTAGGCTGTGCGGCCACCACACCGAAGACATGGAACATATAGTTTGCCTATGTCCCGCAATGCTCACCGTCAGACGATTTCTTTTGCGAGAAGAATGGATTAGGCTTGGAATCCGATCCTGCCGCCAAGCCATAATAGCTGCCTTAAACCCGGACAACACGAAGCTGAATACCGGGTTAACAAAACTTGTCACAAAGGCGCAAAAATTGTTGGAAGTCATTGGTGCCCCCAACCAACCCCCATTATGGCAGCGCGGCACTCCACCCTTGGGCTCAGTAATTGCCTCCTGAACAACAACAATCTGCCAACCCTAACCCAGTCCCCGAATTGAACACTATCTGCCAGGAAGCTCTGCAGACTTTTAAGTAAAATGCTACCCTTGTATCCATCTGTAATTTTATATAGTGTTTTTTTCATTTTTAAGATCATGTTGCAAGTGTTTTTATATTGTAAGGGTTTTAATTATCCAACAATA
>CAWUFW010033750.1:0-11921 GCA_963921515.1 Calotriton arnoldi
AGTTACGTATTGCTGCATACCATATACTAGGGACTTACAAGGGCACTCCAGATCCCAATCAGTGATGTGCCTAAGGCACATGGAGACCCTTTTAAAGAGGAAACAGCTAGGCTGGGGTTCTGAATAGCAGGGCCCCAGCCAGACTAATGTCGAAAACCAGTGAAGTATCAGCAAAAAGTGGGGGTACCCCTGTGAAGCAGATCCTACTCTCCTACACTCCCCAGACAGGATGATGTGTATTGGGGCTGGGTGGGTGCACTCTTAGAGTGCTTTGAAGTCCTGCACTGGGGGAGCAAAAGGCTCCTCTGTGCATATGCCAGTTCAAACCAGCTCAGGGCTACCTGCCTCTGCTCTGGCGCGAAACTGGACAAAGGGAAGTGGGTGTAGCCACCCCTCCCTTGACCCTCCCATAGGTGGGGTCATAGAGTTAGTCCCTCCCTGTTTTACTGGTTAAAATGGGGAACCCTTGCCACAGCAAGATTAGATTATACCTGGACGAAACTCTGAAACTGAATCCTGGACCTTCGACGCTCTACGACAAGATTAGAGGACTGAAGAATCTCCCTTGGGGTCAAAGAGTGACTCCCTGCTTGGCAGGCACCAAAGAAGCATCTGTCCGGTTCGCATTACTGAAGCTCCCGTCGGACGCCGAAGTCATCGCATCACCAGAGGTGGATTCTCAGACTTCCCGAGGCTACTCTGAGTCCCCAGCAAAGCTGAGGCCCGTGGCTATTGTGGGTGACTTGAGACCGTGACCCCTGGACACCGAGCACATTTGCAAGTGCACCATCTTCTGGGTTTCCCAAGAAGTCGTGCTTTGGGCTCCAAGTAGCCCTAGCCTCCAGCACCACCTGCACCGAAGATCACTGGCCCCCACTCCACGAGTGTCCTGCAAGCCAGCTCCACGTGCGGCGTCACGAGGCTCCTTCGCGGTCGCTAGCCCGTTGGCTAGTAGCCCTAACGAAGGCCAATCTTTTCCTTACTTGGCATCCTGGTTGCTCCAGGCCTGCTCCTCACTTACCCTTGCTGGGTGAGTTCCACAGACCTTGCTGGTCTGCACCATCGACGATCTACATCTTACTCGAGACTTGCCGTTGCCAAGGCTTGTTGGGTCCAATCCGGTCGCCGACACCTCAGCACTCGACAGACATCGAGCAACAGCCCGAATCCTGCTCCTGGTCGCCGACAACGCCTCCCGGACCTCGTGGCTGAAGAGTCAAGACGACCGACAACACACCTGAAGCACTCGACATCGGTGGGCATCTGTCCATCGCCTTCCTGGTCACTGGCTAGTGACCCAGACTCTGTCCCCTCTGCTTTCAGGTTCACCAAAACTCCGATCCACTCTTGGATCCACCCGGACACTTTTCTCTTGGCCGCCAGCAGCACTTTGCAGCAGATCGCCATTCGAATCGACGACGAAACCCGACCCCGAAAGGCACCTATGCACCCGGCTTCCTGGGTGAGGTAACACGAGTACTCCGGTGCTCCGTGGGTAGAGACTCTTCAAAGTCCCAGATCTCAAAGGGTTTTGTCCTAGTCCTCTTTAAGTGTCCCTTTCCTCTATTTTCCCGATCCCGACTTTCTCCATAGAAGTTAACGGCGTATCGCGGTTGTGTATTTACACTGCACGCGTCTCCCGTGGGTCCCCTGTGTCACTACCTTGGGTGGTTCCTTGTGGTCCAAGCACTTCTAGAGGCTCTAGGCCTAGTGTCTAGTTCAGTCGTGGTTCGCATACCACTTTATTGGTATATGGTTTGGTACGCCCCTAGAGGCCCAAACGTGTATTTGTGCTATTATTGTGATTTAAGATCTTATAACTTATGTAGCTTCGAACTCTAGCCTCATAAAGAGACTAGAGGGGTGTGTTTAGTAATAAATACATATATTTTGAATATATACCTGGTGTGGTGCTCTTTCGTTTGGTCACTCAAGAGATTATAGACTGGTAAAACAAGCTGCTTTACATTCCTTCAAGACTTAGCCTGAAGGCTGCTCTCCATAGCTACCACTAGGATAGCTTTCAATAAGGTTGTCTTTAACCTACCTACCATAAGAGTCGATTTGGACTGGTGCAAGGTGCCCACTATAATTAGTGGACAGCATATGCCAGGCCAACTTCTCACAACGAGCATCACTGGAATGAAGGAAGGGTTCAGGTAAAACTACAAAGGAGACCTGTGTGACGAGCATCACTGGAATGAAGGAAGGGTTCAGATAAAACTACAAAGGAGACCTGCATGAGGAGCATCACTGTAATGAAGGAAGGGTTCAGGTAAGACGCCAAAGGAGACCTGCGTGAGGAGCATCACTGGAATGAAGGAAGGGTTCAGGTAAGACGTCAAAGGAGACCTGCGTGAGTAGCATCACTGGAATGAAGGAAGGGTTCAGGTAAAACTACAAAGGAGACTTGTGTGAGTAGCATCACTGGAATGAAGGAAGGGTTCAGGTAAAACTACAAAGGAGAGCTGCGTGAGTAGCATCACTGGAATGAAGGAAGGGTTCAGGTAAAACTACAAAGGAGACCTGTGTGACGAGCATCACTGGAATGAAGGAAGGGTTCAGGTAAGACGCCAAAGGAGACCTGCGTGAGGAGCATCACTGGAATGAAGGAAGGGTTCAGGTAAGACGTCAAAGGAGACCTGCGTGAGGAGCATCACCGGAATGAAGGAAGCGTCCAGGTGAGACGCCAAAGGAGACCTGTGTGAGGAGCATCACTGGAATGAAGGAAGGGTTCAGGTAAAACTACAAAGGAGACCTGTGTGAGGAGCATCACCGGAATGAAGAAAGGGTTCAGGTAAAACTACAAAGGAGACCTGTGTGAGGAGCATCACAGGAATGAAGGAAGGGTTCAGGTAAAACTACAAAGGAGACCTGTGTGAGGAGCATCACCGGAATGAAGAAAGGGTTCAGGTAAAACTACAAAGGAGACCTGTGTGAGGAGCATCACAGGAATGAAGGAAGGGTTCAGGTAAGACGCCAAAGGAGACCTGGGTGAGGAGCATTGTGAGAAGTTGGCCTGGCATATGCTGTCCACTAATTATAGTGGGCACCTTGCACCAGTCCAAACAACCCCTTATTGGAGATAGGTTAAAGACAACCTTATTGAAAGCTATCCTAGTGGTAGCTATGGAGAGCAGCCTTCAGGCTAAGTCTTGAAGGAATGTAAAGCAACTTGTTTTACCAGACTATAATCTCTTGAGTGACCAAATGAAAGAGCACCACACCAGGTATATATTCAAAATATATGTATTTATTACTAAACACACCCCTCTAGTCTCTTTATGAGGCTAGAGTTCGAAGTACATAGGTTATAAGATGTTAAATCACAGTAATAGCACAAATACACGTTTGGGCCCTAGGGGCGTACCAAACCATATACCAATAAAGTGGTATGCGAACCACGACTGAACTAGACACTAGGCCTAGAGCCTCTAGAAGTGCTTGGACCACAAGGAACCACCCAAGGTAGTGACACAGGGGACCCACGGGAGACGCGTGCAGTGTAAATACACAACCGCGATACGCCGTTAACTTCTATGGAGAAAGTCGGGATCGGGAAAATAGAGGAAAGGGACACTTAAAAGAGGACTAGGACAAAACCCTTTGAGATCTAGGACTTTGAAGAGTCTCTACCCACGGGAGCACCGGAGTACTCGTGTTACCTCACCCAGGGAAGCCGGGTGCATAGGTGCCTTTCGGGTCGGGTTTCGTCGTCGATTCGAATGGCGATCTGCTGCAAAGTGCTGCTGGCGGCCAAGAGAAAAGTGTCTGGGTGGATCCAAGAGTGGATCGGAGTTCTGGTGAACCTGAAAGCAGAGGGGACAGAGTCTGGGTCACTAGCCAGTGACCAGGAAGGCGATGGACAGATGCCCACCGATGTCGAGTGCTTCAGGTGCGTTGACGGTCGTCTTGACTCTTCAGCCACGAGGTCTGGGAGGCGTTGTCGGCGACCAGGAGCAGGATTCAGGCTGTTGCTCGATGTCTGTCGAGTGCTGAGGTGTCGGCGACCGGATTGGACCCAACAAGCCTTGGCAACGGCAAGTCTCGAGTAAGATGTAGATCGTCGATGGTGCAGACCAGCAAGGTCTGTGGAACTCACCCAGCAAGGGTAAGTGAGGGCAGGCCTGGAGCAACCAGGATGCCAAGTAAGGAAAAGATTGGCCTTCGTTAAGGGCTACTAGCCAACGGGCTAGCGACCGCGAAGGAGCCTCGTGACGCCGCACATGGAGCTGGCTTACAGGACACTCGTGGAGTGGGGGCCAGTGATCTTCGGTGCAGGTGGTGCTGGAGGCTAGGGCTACTCGGAGCCCAAAGCACGACTTCTTGGGAGACCCAGAAGATGGTGTACTTGCAAGTGTGCTCGGTGTCCAGGGTTCACGGTCTCAAGTCACCCACGATAGCCACGGGCCTCAGCTTTGCTGGGGACTCAGGGTAGCCTCGGGGAAGTCTGAGAATCCACCTCTGGTGATGCGATGACTTCGGCGTCCGACGGGAGCTTCAGTAATGCGAACCGGACAGATGCTTCTTTGGTGCCTGCCAAGCAGGGAGTCACTCCTTGACCCCAAGGGAGATTCTTCAGTCCTCTAATCTTGTCGTAGAGCGTCGAAGGTCCAGGATTCAGTTTCAGAGTTTCGTCCAGGTATAATCTAAAGTCCTAAGGACTGGGTTCCTACCTTTATTCTAAAAATAGGGGTTGGACTACTCTGTGGCCCCACCTATGGGTGGGTCAGGGCAGAGGGGTGGCTACACCCCTTTCCCTTTGTCCAGTTCGCGCCAAAGCAGGGGCTGCAAGCCCCTGATCCGGTTTGAACTGGGGTATGCACGGGGACACCAAATGTGCCCCCAGTGCAGGACTTCAAAGCACCCGAAAGTGCTCCCGCCCAGCCCCAATACACATTATCCTGTCTGGGGAGGTGGTCACACCTCCCTGGGACAGGAAACCTATTGTCCAGGCCTCCCCTGCCGGAGTTTCGTCCAGCAGCAGGAGGCCAGACTCGTGTCTGTGGCAGCAGCATCCATTTTGTGATGCCAGGGCTCTAGAAAGAAGTTACCGGACTCGTCAGAGTTAACATGTCTTTCCCTCTAGAAGGGTGGAATGCTACCCCCGCCGCCAGGATTGGTGGGGGGGGTAGTATTCCAAGATGTTTGACACCAAACACGACATGTTTAGGTGCAGCCATTCCAAAGTTAGCATTTTACTGCGAGGATATAATGCGCTTAAGAGTATATGGTCAGGCTGCACTACAAACAGCATCAGAGATGGTCTCCGAACGCTGCAGAGGGGCCCTGCTCATGCAGGGCACCCTCTCACATAGGAACCATGCACTCTGCCTTTAGGATTGATAAGGCCTGCCTTAGGAGTGACTTATAGGTTTCTATGTGTGTATGTATTTCGTGATATAGGTAACCTACATCACAGTAAGGGGTGCATGCACCACCTTACCCAGGCTGCAGTAGCAGACCTGTGGTGTCAGTTTGGATGGCCTTCCAGGGTGGCATAATACATGCTGCAGCCCCTGGCAGGCCTCTGAGGTACCTATGCCCTTGGTACATAGTATACCATTTACTAGGGACTTATAAGGGCACTCCAGATCCCAATCAGTGATGTGCCTAAGGCACATGGAAACCATTTTAGAGAGGAAGCAGCTAGGCTGGGGTTCTGATTAGCAGGGCCCCAGCCAGACTAATGTCGAAAAACAGTGCAGCATCAGCAAAAGTGGGGGTACCCATGTGAAGCAGATCCTACTCTCCTACACAACCCCCCAAACGTAGGGACATTAAACTAACCTTGCCCAGTTAAGTCTTCATGTTCTAAGTGGAAATACCTAGAGAGTCCATCTGCATTCGCATGGTTACTCCCAGGCCTATGTTCCACTGTAAAGTCCATCCCCTGTAGGGAAATGGACCACCTAAGCAGTTTGGGGTTTTCACCCTTCATTTGTTTTAGCCATAAGAGGGGCTTATGGTCTGTCTGAACCAGGAAGTGTGTACCAAACAAGTATGGCCTCAACTTCTTCAGAGCCCAGACCACAGCAAAGGCCTCCCTCTCTATGGCTGACCAACGTTTCTCTCTAGGGGTCAGCCTTCTGCTAATAAAAGCTACTGGCTGATCCTGACCTTCTTCATTCAATTGTGACAGTACAGCCCCTACCCCCAATTCAGATGCATCAGTTTGAACAATGAACTTCTTGGAGTAATCAGGACTCTGCAGAATTGGAGCAGTGCACATGGCCTGCTTGAGGTCATCAAATGCCTTTTGACAGCTAACTGTCCACTGAACCTTTTTGGGCATTTTCTTAGAAGTTAAGTCATTCAAGGGTGTCACTATTGATCCATACCCCTTGACAAATCTCCTATAGTACCCAGTCAGGCCTAAGAAGGCTCTCACCTGAGTCTGGGTAGTGGGAGCAGTCCAGTCCATGATGGTCTGGATCTTGCTCTGCAAAGGTTGAACCTGGCCTCCACCCACAAGGTGGCCCAGGTACACAACCTGACTCTGCCCTATCTGGCACTTAGTGGCCTTGATAGTCAGGCCTGCCTTTTGCAGGGCCTGTAAAACATTCCTGAGGTGGACCAGGTGATCCTCCCAGGTGGAGCTAAAGACAGCAATATCATCTAGATAAGCTGCACTATAGGCTTCCAGTCCTGTGAGAACTGTATTCACCAACCTCTGGAAAGTGGCAGGTGCATTTTTCAGACCAAAGGGCATTACCACAAATTGATAATGCCCACTAAGGGTTGAAAATGCTGTTTTGGGCTTTGCAGTATCAGCTAGTCTGATCTGCCAGTAGCCAACTGTTAGGTCAAATGTGCTGAGATATTTGGCAGAGGCCAAAGTATCTATGAGCTCATCTGCCCTGGGTATTGGATGGGCATCAGTCCTAGTGACTGCATTGAGACCCCTGTAGTCTACACAAAACCTCATCTCTCTTTTTCCACCACTGGTGTGAGGTTTCGGTACTAGGACTACTGGACTAGCCCAAGGGCTATCTGAGGGCTCAATTACTCCCAATTCCAACATTTTCTGGACTTCAGTCCTGATACAGTCCCTGACATGGTCAGGTTGCCTATAAATCTTGTTTTTAATAGGCAGACTGTCCCCAGTGTCCACTTCATGAGTGCACCAGGTGGTCTGACTGGGTGTCAGTGAAAACATATGTCGAAACTGATTGAGGACTTGCCTGCAATCAGTTTGTTGCTGGGTAGTGAGGCTGCCTGTCAAGGCTACACCATCAACTGACCCATCGTCAGGGTTCTGTGAGAGCAGGTCAGGGAGTGGGTCACTCTCTTCCTCCTGTCCTTCATCAGTAGCCATGAGCAAGCCCATGTCTGCCCTGTCCACATATGGTTTTAACCTGTTGACATGGAGAACCATGTGGGGACTCCTGGGTGTTCCTAGGTCCACTAAATAAGTGACCTCACCCTTCTGCTCAACAATAGTGTGGGGTCCACTCCATTTATCTTGGAGAGCTGCTGGGGCCACTGGCTCCAACACCCACACCTTCTGTCCTGGCTGGTAAACAGTCAGAACAGCCTTTTGGTCATGCCAGGCCTTTTGAAGTTCCTGGCTAGCCTCAAGGTTTTTGGTTGCCTTTTCATGTACTCAGCCATCCTGGAGCGGAGACCAAGTACATAGTCCACTATATCTTGCTTTGGGGGATTGAGAGGTAACTCCCATCCTTCCTTCACCAAGCACAGTGGACCCCTCACAGGGTGGCCAAACAGAAGTTCAAAAGGGCTGTAACCAACCCCCTTCTGAGGCACCTCCCTATATGCGAATAAAAGGCAGGGCAAGAGTATGTCCCATCTACGCCTAAGCTTTTCTGGGAGCCCTTTAATCATGCCCTTCAAGGTTTTGTTGAATCTCTCAACTAAACCATTGCATTGTGGGTGATAGGGTGTGGTGAACTTATAAGTCACTCCACACTCCTTCCACATTGCTTTCAAGTACCCAGACATGAAGTTTGCACCCCTGTCTGATACTACCTCCTTAGGAAAGCCCACTCTTGAGAAGATTCCCAGGAGGGCCCTTGCCACCACAGGTGCTGTAGTGGTCCTGAGGGGAATAGCTTCTGGGTACCTGGTGGCATGATCCACTACCACCAGGATAAACCTGTGCCCAGAGGCTGTTTGGGGATCCATGGGACCAACAATGTCAATCCCTACCCTCTCAAAGGGCACCCCCACCACAGGTAGTGGTATCAGGGGGCCTTTGTAGTGCCACCTGCTTTGCCACTGGCTTGGCAGGTTACACAGGAGCGACAAAACTCCTTACTGTCTTCAGACACGTGGGGCCAGTGAAAGTGAGGGACAATTCTGTCCCAAGTCTTGTTCTGGCCCAGGTGTCCTGCTAAGGGAATATCATGGGCTAGGGTCAATAGGAAGCCCCTGAACTTCAAAGGTATTACCAACCTCCTGGTAGCACCAGGCTTGGGGTCTCTACTCTCTGAGTACAGGAGTCCATCATCCCAATACACTGTATGGGGACCACTAGCTTTCCCAGCAGCCTCAGCAGCAGCTTGCTGTCTGAGGGGTTCAAGGGAGGGGCAGCTCTGCTGCTCCTGGCTCAGATCTGCCCTAGAAGGTCCCCCTGTCCCCAAGAACTCAACCTGGTCAGGTTCAAGTTCCTCTGGGACAGTTCCTTCTTCAGGGCTGAGATCATCCCCCTCAAGGGACTGATCTTCCTCCTGAGCCAAGGGGAAGGCACTGCCTTAACCCTACTACTCCTCCTCTTGGAAGGCACTTGGTCCATTCTTCCAGAATCCAAGGCCTGTTCAGTGCTAGACATTTTGGCTTGTGACCTGGTCACAGCAAACACATCTGCAGGGATCCCCAGCATTTCTGCATGGGTCCTGAGTAGGCCTGGGCGGTAAATTCCGTTCCGCTCGCGGAATTTGCGGAATTTGGGTAATTTCGCGTTCCGCGAAGAACGCAAAATTGCCAAAAATTCCGCGATCCGCGACTTCGCGGAGTTTTTGCTTGTTTGCGCTTTCAAAATGCGTGTTTGCGAGATATTTCTCCCCGAGCACGCAAACAGCGTTCGCGAACAGGAAAAAAGCATCGCGAACGGGCAGAACAAGCAATTCCGCGTGTTCGCGGAACTTTTGCGTGCTCGCGGAGATTTTTTACCGTTTCGCGGAGCTTTGCGTAGCGCGACTACGCAAATTCCGCCCACCCCTAGTCCTGAGCTCCACTTCTGCCCAAGCAGAAGTCTCTAAGTCATTGCCAAGCAAGCATTCGACTGGTAGGTTTGCACTTACCACAACCTTCTTAAGGCCAGTTACCCCTCCCCAGGAGAAGTTAACAACTGCCAGAGTATGGTCTGTTCTGACATTGCTAGCATTGGTCACTTGGTACATTTCACCAAGCATAACTTGCCCAGGTAGCACAAGGTCTTGTGTCACCATTGTGACACTTGCCCCTGTGTCCCTAAATGCCAAAGCCTCACGTCCATTGATTAAAGGCTGTTGTCTGTACTTGCCCAGATTACTGGGACACACAGTGGAGGTCACATCCATGCCTCCATCACAGACTAACACAGCCTGAGTCAGTTCTCTGACTAAGTCAGAGCCCAACTCAGTTCCCAGGGTGAACCCTACTAAACCCTTTGCTGGAGCACTTCCACCAACTGTACTAGGGGAACAGGTGCCTTAGGGGCATTGGTGGGTGCTGGACTGGAGTCTTTGGACTTGGTGCAATCACTGGTCCAGTGGGTCTTTTGCTTACAGACCTTGCACCATGGTTTTCTTTGGCCTTTACCCTTGGTAGACTGGGAATCCCCACCAGAAGAAGATTTTTGGGGGCCTGATGAAGACTTTTGATCTTTACCCTTCTCCCCACCCTTGTCAGAGTTCTTAGCATCTTGCTTCTTGGTTTCCCCACCTTGGTTCTGTACCTTCTGCTTCACCCTGGTCCTGACCCATTTGTCTGCCTTCTTTCCCAATTCTTGGAGAGAGGTCAGATCAGAGTCTACCAGGTATTGATGCAACAGCTGATTTTGACAGTTATTAAGAATCTGCTCCCTCATTATCAGATTATACAATCCTGAGAAGTCACACACCTTACTGCCCATCAACCAGCCTTCCAGAGCCTTGGCAGAACAATCCACATAGTCTACCCAGTCTTGAGTCTGTGCTTTTTGGGTGTCTCTGAACTTCAACCTGTACTGTTCAGTGGTTAGGCCAAAGCCCATCAATAAGAGCACTCTTCAAGACTTTGTAATTGTCAGCATCCTCCTCTCTAACAGTGAGGAGCTTATCTCTACCTTTGTCAGCAAAGGAGAGCCACAAGATTGCTGCCCACTGCTCCTGAGGTACCTTCTGTACTTTACAGGCCCTCTCTAAAGCAGTTATCCATTTGTGGATATCATCCCCACTCTGGTAGGGAGGGACAATCTTGCTCAGGTTCCTATGGTCATAGGACCTTTCCCTATCTCTAGGGACATGGCTGCCACCATGGGACTCTAGTCCCAACTTTCTTCTCTCTCTAAGGAGATCTAGGGATTCTCTATCTAAAGCTAATTGCTTTTTCTGAGTTCCAGCTGAGTTTCCTCATACTGGACTAGCCTCTTTCTTCTCTCATGAGAGGATTCTCTCCTATGAGATGAGACAGAGCTCCCTATAGAGGTGCCAGAGTGGTTAGACTCCTGAGAAGGAGACCTAGACCTTCTGGGCACACTCTTAATCCTTCCTGGGGGGACAAAGAGGGCATCATTTTGATCATCCTCATCATCATGCACAGGAGGGATTTGGTTTTCCAGGTCAGGGTCATTGTCACCCTCCTGGCCAGTTTCAGAGGGGGGCTGGGGGTACTGGTACCCCTAGCGTCCCTCCTCTTCTTCTGCCCCACCCTCAGCTCCTACCCCTTCAGTCCCTACAGGCTTACTAAGGTCATAAGCCACCAACAACTCCTTGAGGTGTTGGGTGGTGGGACTTTGGCCTGTCCTTATTTTTCTCAAGTTACATAAAGCTCTCAATTCCAAGAATGGGAGTGTATCATACTTGGAGGGTGGAAGCTCAATGGCTTCCTGCAAGGATTCTTTGGATCCTGCCCTTAAAGACATTACTAGTGTGGTGTGGTGTATGCACTACCTACTCTAGTGTGGCCTACTAAACTCTCTTGAGTTGTAGAAAGGGTTGTGCTATCCCTTAACACACAACTCTAAGTTCAGTAGAACTTACTGTTATTCTAAGCTTAAATTATATGTACCTTAGGTACCTTTAGTGGTTTTCAGTTGATCAATTCAATTGAGATTATCTGGTAAAACAATAGCAAGCTGGAATCCCACACGCTGCACACCAATGTGAGAAGTTGGCCTGGCATATGCTGTCCACTAATTATAGTGGCACCTTGCACCAGTCCAAATCGACTCTTATGGTAGGTAGGTTAAAGACAACCTTTATTGAAAGCTATCCTAGTGGTAGCTATGGAGAGCAGCCTTCAGGCTAAGTCTTGAAGGAATGTAAAGCAGCTTGTTTTACCAGTCTATAATCTCTTGAGTGACCAAATGAAAGAGGAACACACCAGGTATATATTTAAAATATATGTATTTAGTCTTAAACACACCCCTGTAGTCTCTTTATGAGGCTAGAGTTCGAAGTACATAAGTTACAAGTCAGTTATCAACAGTAATAGCACAAATAAACGTTTGAGCCCTAGGGGCGTACCAAACCATATACCAATAAAGTGGTATAAGAACCACGACTGAGCTAGACACAGGGCCTAGAGCCTGTAGAAGTGCTTGGCCCTCAAGTAACCACCCAAGGTAGTGACACAGGGGACCCACGGGGGACGCGTGCAGTGTGAGAACACAGCCGCGAGCACGCCGTTGACTTCTATTGGGAATGTCGCGGTTGGAGTTTTAAAGAAAAAGGACACTTAGAGGAGGACTTGGAGCAAACCCCTTTAGAACTAGGTCG
>CAWUFW010033751.1:0-11919 GCA_963921515.1 Calotriton arnoldi
AAGAAGGAAATTCCACCATCCGGTTGATTTTCCTTCAGACTCTTTGCATACCTCCTTGTGTGGCGCACGCGCAATATTCTTTTGGCTGAAACAGACTTACCTGATTCCTCCATGGTCCTACTGTTGGAATATTCTTTCATTATTTTTTCTCTTGCTCTGGATTGGATTTGTTAGATTTTTTTTCTGCTATTGAATAGACATTATCTCCCAGATCACTCTTCTCCAGAACAGGTAGCTGAGCAGAACTGGTAGCTTTGGTGCTTAGGCTCATCCCTTCTTCATCCCATAAGGTCCAAAGAGACTTATCCCTTGTAAACATTACTGCATTCCCTGTCCATGATGGTGTCATTTGAGATAAAGTCCCCCATTACCTTTTTGATCCTACAGAGACATTGTAATTTCTGTATGTATTTAAAATTGCTCTAGATGATGTTATTACCCCAGGTTCCATTCCTGATGAATGGGATGTTATGGCTGTTTTTAATATGCTATCTGAAATAGAATCGTACACTGTATTTGAAAATGAACATTTGTATTTGAATTCTGCAAATTATGGTGCAATGCTTTGCTACCATAATTATGTACATCACTATTTACACAGAGCTAGTACTCCACATGCTGATTTGAATTATACACAGTGGAAATACTGACTGACACCACCCGTAGGTAGTTCTAAAACATGTTTAAAGAAGTTCCCTTATTTTTCTGTTGATATCCCAACAGACCCAGTTTCATATTATTATAAGTTTACTCCTTCCCCAGCAAAGAAAAATATGCTCACATAAACTAAATTGATTCATTTTGATTTGTTTATTTGACAACTAGCCATAAAGGGTTATGAGCATATTTCCCTCTAAAGTGTGTGCCTGAGCAGGTGCGCACACTTAGGTTTCTCTCCATTCAGAGACCTACAAACACTGCACACCACAAAGGATTCCTCTGCTTTTGTAAAGTGCTTAATTTGAGCCTTTGTAAAGCTGCTATAGAGATGAAGGGGCACTGCGAAATTCATTTTTAAAGATGTGTTTTTGACTTAAAAATGCTAATCGAGGAAGAGAAAAACACCTGCAGTGAAAGGCAGTCCTGAAGCAGCAGGAGAGCAGCCCCAGAGCCTTCATTGCAGCCCAGAATTCTATACGCGGAATACCTCGGGAACTGTGTCAGCTCCCAGACATTAACATACTTTGGAAGTTGGGGCACACAGTGACCATTCAGGTGACAGCCATCAGTAACATCCCAGAGGCTGAAACTTTATAACTAAATTAAGGCCATCAGTTTTGGACACTGATAGTTTTAAAACTCACCAGTTGACAGGGCTGTGTATTTTCACTTCTGAAACTCCTCTCATTTTAATGGGCAACATGGATAGAAATTGTGCAGCAGGTGCAGTAGTGCCAGGGCCCAGGTCTGAAGGGTACCTTCTGGTGGCTCCTAAGTTACAGTGTGAGTCAAAACTCCTCTGATTTTTATTGTTGCAGATACTCATAGTTTCAAAAATAATCAGTAACATTAATCCTCACAATCCTACTACTTGAGTAATTCTCTTTTCAGGGTCTTCTTTCCAAAGTAAGAGATAGGTTACACAGAGGACTACCAAATTCCTAATTCCTTATAGTCAGAGCCACTGGAATTATGTGGACAAGGAGGACCAAATTATGTGAGAGGGTGAACTAAATTATGTGGCAAGAAAAGGCAAATTATGCTGCACAATGCGGCACATTTTGTGATAGTGCTGCTTCCTTATTTTGGCATTTTTGCACAGGTTAACACTATCTGTACAAAGGGATCACCTCATTAGTACCAGTTTAACACCCAAATGCAGCAATAAGCAACAGAAAGGGGGCAATTCAACCTTTGCAAAAGGCCTTCTGCTGTGTGACAGCATGCGTCTCCACGTTTAGTAACATATGACCAGTTTGAGCTAGAAACATAATCTTTTTTTAATGTTAAAATCTGCAGATTATGTAGCAGATGATGGATTATGTGGCAAATGCGGAAAATTACATAATATCAGTGGCTCTGTTTACAGTCTGCAAATGCTTAGAAAAACTTTAAGTACCAGAATTGTTTGCAGCAGTCTTTGTAATTTTTTCTTGAAGTTGGCAACTGTGAGAGGGAATGAACAGATGTTTTTAATCAAATTTGTAATTTTATAACTTTATGCAAGCTAGTTATCGGCTTTTGCGCACTGTGCCGGTTATGGTGTGAAGCCAAAGGAAAAGTCTAGAGACCTGATTTGTTCACTGGGAAAAGTTATGCCCAGTGCCATACCTCTGAATTGTTTATTATCAAATGTTATGACAAAGGCAGTAAGCCTGGCTTGATTATTGTGAAGAACATTTGTTAAAACCAATAGGCCTACAATGGAGGATTGTTATAATACTGTGCTAAAGCCTGTAGACAGGCATTTATGTACATAGAATTTCACAGATTACCATTGTAGGCAAGAGCTTTGGTGTTGGTGACTGACTCAACCAAACTGTGGAGATAAAAGATTTTCACTATGCTAATCCTTAGTAGACCGTCTTATGAGGGATTTAAACATTTTCTTAGACAACTGTAATTTTGTATATATTTGCAATTTTATTGCAGTGATATTCATTGGGAAAAATTATTTCATATGCCCTAGGTGTATTCTACCTCTTATGAAAAGTTCTGACACAGGCAGTAGACCTGATTTATTTATTGTGAAACACACCTAATAAAGCCAATAGGCCTTTAAGGGTAGATTGTTATTGCACCCTGTTAAAGCCTGCTGATGTATTGTGTTACATGCAATCTCACAGATTAGTTTTAGGCAAGACGTTTTGTGTTTATGTCCCACCTTGACAAACCTTAGGGGTACAAAGGGGTACAAGAATCTCTTTGTAAGGTCTGACAGGCATAGTTGTCTGCCAGGATCTTGTAATAAAAACATATATACCACTGCTACCACTGGTATATATACCACTTCAGTCATTGACTCTATTGCCATGTGAGTGACATTTGTCTGATCACATGTGCACAACCACCTGAAAATTAGTGCACTTAAGTGTCAGTGCTGGTGGGACAGACCTTTAGTTTTCCATTTTCTAGTTACGGTCCCTTTTCATTTCTTTCCTTCATCTCTTTTTATTTTCATGATTAAAGTATGCTGCACATCCAAAGACAGTTCTAACTGTCTCCTTGTTTGCTTCTCACATCTGCAATGTACCGCAACATGTACAGCCGCTGCATCTAAACCACCTGACTACCATAGAAGGATATTGTCCATAGAGTTTAATTGTTTTTACCATTGCAAGATGGCCAAAATGTTGGTTCTAAATGTGGCAGTCAGATGGAACTATAACAAATATACAGAATGTACAGTACCACTGCAAGACAGCCACCTGCTGCTTTGTTTAATTTTGTTATTGCAAGCATATGTCTGCTATTTTTAGGCAATAGCATGTTTTATTTTCCTACTTTTATGCTTTTCCTACTTTTATGCTTTTTATTTATCTTGCATATGTTGTTGAGTTTGTGCATGCATCTTATTGTGGTTGTGTAAATTGGAGAATGTAAGAGTAAACTGCATTGGCTCCCAGTTAGGAATCGCATTATTTTTTAAATCTCTCTGCACTACCTACAGAGCACTCCAGAACACTGGCACCATTTTTTTAAGGCGCCTGTTCTATTGGTACATTCCAAAAAGGCATCTACGCTCCGAAGGAGCTAAACTTCTAGCAACTCCGAGAGTTTTTAAAGCCACATGGGGTGGCAGTAGTTTTAGGGCAGCTGCCCCCAAACTCTGGAACGAACTCCCCTTTGCCATCAGATCCCTTCCAACTCTACTTGCATTCAGGAAGGCCTTGAAAACATGGCTATTTGATAAATAGTCATCTTTATCTTTACAGAAACTGGTATAGTCCACGGGCCAGCGCCAAGACACCCTCGGGTAATCGTGCGCTTAACAAATTTATTAACATAACATAAGAGTGAGTCAATGATGAATGGATGCATGAGTGACAAAATGCATTATTATTCTGTGCCTAAACCCATCAGTGACTAAGGAGCCACTTTTATTTATAAGCCAGACCTATTGACATTGCCAATGCTTGTTATCAACCTTCAAGCGGTAGCTAGTTTATTTTCCTAGTTGGATATCTGATCACTCGGCTGCACACACAAGCTAGAAAGCTGTGCATGCAAACATTCTGTTGCCGCACACAAGAAAGAGAAATTAGAGGGAACATTGGTTCTGAGTATTGGGAGGATAATATTGAGCTTAAATCAGTTTTGGATACACAACACTGGCAGGTCCAGGGCACTGATGCTTTATATAGGGCTTGTCTGATCCCTCGCCAAATGATTTTTTTTTAAAACAAAACAGTGCAACAGACTACATGTCTTGGCTTGGGCAATGCAAAACATTTAAATAACCAAGCATTCCATCTGTTGCACAGTTTAATAACTGGCAACAGTTTATTAATCTAATAGAAGAACAGCTTAATGAAATGGTGCATAATGGCACATACAATTCTTCACCTTCTGGTTCAGATGGGTGGTTATTATGGCCAGTAGATATAAATGGGTGTAATTGTCGATTTTTAAACTCTTCAACGGGGTTTAAGGCAAGCAGGCCAGGTCCCGGTACATTCAGTTGCAACACTCAGGAGTAGTTACTAACTATAGCGTAGGAAAACTATGCCAGCAGTCAGCAGTCAAACATCACTTGTCCCTCCTTTCTGATAATATGGATTTACAGGATTTTTTGTTGGGCCCCAGATCTGTTTGTTCTAGATGTTTTATATATGGCACTTATAATATATTTGGAAAATTTCTCAACAAGAAGTTGCTGAACGGTTAAGACAAATTCATAAGGACAACTTAGAAAAGGCTTTGGCTGTTGTCGATGAAGGCATGACTACACTGGCCACTCACATTTATTCCTTGAATAATGTTATTTCATCTGCATTTGATATCATACAAAATGGCATGTCTATGCTTCAACATGGCCAGTGTCAGTTAAGATCGATTTTGCAATAAAGTTGGACATTGCAGGTTTTAAAATCTAATCGAGTGCCATGGATTTATTTGAATGTAACTGAATTGTTTTTGTTTTATAATTTGACACAAATACTAAAAATAATGGCTAGAAAAGAAGCGACCTACACTATGCTTAAAACTGAACATTTAGAAAAACTGCCTTTTGCTGTGGCTGAAACCCCATTTGCTGTCTGGCTTATCCACAGTTTCATTTCTCTTCCCATTTCAACATTTCATTTCACATCTTGTCTATTGGCCTAATTACGACTGTGGTGGTCTTGGAGCCGCCGCCCCACTCCAAGACCGCCAAAGCCGTACTGACCCCGCCTGCGAGATGTCGATTTTTTTAGTCTCTGGCAGGCGGTTCTTTGGCGGTCCCACGGCGGTGCCTATGAAAAAAGCACCGCAATGGGAGCATCAAAGGCAGCTCCTGCACGGCATCGACTGGTGCAGTCCATGCCATGCAGAAACTGGAGTGCATGCACACAGGGGGGGGCAATATGTGCCCCCCTGCATGCACCCCATAGCCCTGAGGCAACCGGGGGCCCTTTAAGGCCCTCTTTGTTTTCCCTCTGCCACAGTTTTCATGGTGGGTTCACTACCCTGAAAACCGTGGCAGAGAGGAAACTCGTAATATGGTTGGCGATGCAGCAGCAGCATCGGCAAGCATATTGCGGCCTCAAGACAGCCTCAACACTACCAGGGATCTCTTTTCCCATGGTGGTCCGACCGCCCAACTTGCAATAGGGCGGACGGACCGCTGGTGCGGCAGGGCCCCCACCGCCACCGTGGTTACAGTCCATCGGACCGCCGTAGTTATAATTAGGTCCTTAGACATTTTCGAATAGGCAGATAATGATGAGATAGGTGCACATTTTTTGTACAAGGCTTGGTTTCTCCCTTTTCAATACAGATGCATGCACGAGTACAAAGAGGTTTTTGTTAGTCTACATGAGTGTGGAACTTCTTTAGTTCACTCCGACGTCTGTAGTGAAATAACACTTCATGGAGTTTGTAATTCATCCATGGCTAACCTTGCATGTTCCCATACCACTGATAAACTCTGAATTTTTTTGCTCTCTTATGAAAGCTACTTAATTTTAAATGATCAGAGTTGTTGCGGAATGAAAACAGATGTCCTTCAGGAAGTCAATGTTTCCAAGGTTGTGTCTTGTTACATGAATGTCTTATATCCTCCCACGCATTCTACCGGGGAAGTTACTTTATAGCTGAAGGTCCCTGTTGCTCAAATTAACTTTGACCACTTAAGCAAACTGAAAGCCTTATTGTTTCTGAGAAACCTTTGATATCCAAGTAGCATGTTCGTCGTATGAAGTATAATTATTGTTATGCATTCAATTGCCACTGCATTTTGGTGAGCTTGTGCACTGCATTTTTAATGCTTCTCACACTGCTAGAGTGGCACACTTTTTTAAAGTGATTGAGTCTGGATGTGTTTCTACATTTCAGACTGTGCTTGGAGTTATTCCTTCTTTTTTGCATTCGTTGTTTTCAAACTTTTTTGGAGGCATTTTGATTGTGCTATTTCTTCTGGTTGCTATTTTGTTTCTGTTTTTGGTGCTCCGCAATGGTTGTCCCACAACAAGGCCAAATGGTAATGGAACTATCACGCGTCCTTCTGTGTCGTGATATTCTGGAGTATCTTTGTTATCAGGACTGAACAAGAACTGGTCTCTATCCTTCCGGCCCGTGTGATTTCAGAGAGTGTACGTGTGTTTCTCTGTCTATGGTGCTCTTTCAAGTGTGTACACGACTTATGCCTTGCTATGCAATTGTTGCAATCTACGGATATGAATCTGCTTGTGCATCCTTTGCAGTCGCATCGGCTGTGTTTTCCTGTGATGATGCTTCCTTTGCTGCAAGAAGCCTACTATTGGCCACCACCGTCAATGCCAGATAGATGCTCCTTCCACTTCTGGTTTCCTGGCATCTGGATCCTCTTCTGAAGCTGCACTCCTAGCACTGTTGCCATTTGCTTCTGCTGAAGGGCTGGTAATGACCATATTGGTTACTTGGATCTTGCTCTTCAGGCCTCTGTTGCTATGTTGACTGCAGATGCAGGCTCCATCCTGGGCCCCAATGACACTCTGAACATAGATGTGGTGGACATTTTGGAAATACATCCTTCAATTCAGGTGCCACCTACACTCTTTAATTGGCTTATTTGTTTTTAAAATAATAGTTTTCTTAATTTATTAGTAATTTGCTTGTTTTTTAAATTTGGCATTTTATATGACTTTTTCGCATCCACTTATGCTGTTAAAGTGATTTTATGAAATGCAAGACTTTTTACATATAATCATTGCTTTTGCTTATTCTTTTGCATGTCGTCTCATCCGACCAAGGGGAGGGTGTTGTAGAGCTTACATTTAGCCTCCATTTTAGCTTTCCTTTTTAATTTAGCATCTTTTTCTAATGGTGGTTTGCATATATTTTCACCTACTACATGGAAGTGCCATGCACACATTTATTTCTGATAGATATTGTCACAAAATGAGAATGTTTTGCCCTTGCTATATTTTTGTGCTCGTAGAAGATGACTCTTTCTCCCCAGACTTTATTGTCCTTGCTATATTTTTGTGCTAGTAGAAGATGACTCTTTCTCCCCAGACAAACTAAAGATGCTGTTCTTCACCTCTGGCACAGGAAGATATGAATGGAGTTTTATTATTCAAACAGCATCCATGCTGAATTCGACGAGAGCACTTCATGCCGAAGTTAGCATGGAAACTGCTGCGAGCTGTGACTGAGATGCAGCCCTGCTGGCCTGGCCTTCATCCTGAAAAGGAAGGTAGCCTTGCAAGAGAAGTGTGCAGGCCTGCACACTTAAACGGGTGCTTTTGTTAATGCACTGAGGCCGGCTTTCAGATACATAATCCCAAGGTATGGGGTTAGATCATTCCAACAGGGCTGACAGAAGGGTACTCCCGCTATGCTCTCGTTAGTGTGGAGGTACTAATGATAGATAGGAGTAACCTTAGTAACATTAGGAACAGTTAACATGGTTGTTTTTCACCAGACTAATAATGTTTATAACAGTGATGTGTTTCACCTGTCTTATAATCGCAGTTCCCGTTTTATTTACAAAGATTAGGGTTTTGCAATAAACATTTGAAAATGCATTATCGTTTCTTTTCTTTGTAACACCTTGGGCATGCAAAAGTGACAAACAAAAGGATCTGTTTCTACAAATTCCTTGGGAATCAGAATAGTCATGTTTGAGGTTACCAACAACATCTATAACTCTGAAAGGTTAGAAGTTTAGATGTGGTAATCTAAGCTAGCCAAAAAACAACATTTATTGATGCCATTATTAGACTCAGTCTCTATATAGTGAGGTTTTGTTGACTTAATGCACAGTCCTACTAATTTCGAAGGAACCGTATAACAACAAGGGGAAACATGCAGAAACAAAGGAATGGGCTGACAACCTCCCTCCACCCAAGAAGCAGAAAAGGTTTTCTGGAGGGAGAACAGAGCAGGAGTGCAAGATGAGCTGTCCATCATGGAAAAAGGCAACATTAATAACAGAGACCCATCATCTTGTGCAGCACACAACGGGGTTCAAGTGAACCAATAATTCACCAAGTGCTTGTAAATCCCACACCACACACAGAGTACACAACTTTTACACACACTTCACACATGAGGAAGGCAAAAGGCGGTAGTTTTTTGGAAATGGGCTTTTAATGAGATGAGCCTATAGCCATTCACACCAGTACCAGAGGGCCTGACAGCCCAGTCCAACACTGTGCTTCTGCGAGCCATCTGGAGGTCTTCAAGTCCAAAACCCCAATAAACTGTATTTCTTCCCCTCTGGAGAGCGTATGTGACTCAGAGTGCAGTGATACATTTGTGTTTGGTGTGTATTGGACCAGTTCACAAAGTGCAGGATGAATGGTAACCATACATAATACAATTTTAAATCTGCACAAGATTGGGGTTCCCTGAAGTCTGTGTAGTGAAAAACCAGAATGTCCTATTTTCCTATTTCCTTACCGGACTGGTGGGCTGAGCTCCAGAAGACTCTCTCTGTCCTTCCGACTAAAGCAGTTTTCCTGATACCAATTTCCTCTTAGATGTGCTGTGCTGGATGTAAGCTACAACTGCAGAAACAGGTCTGAAATTATCTGGAGAAAGTCCACATCGCTCCTTCACTGATATGAACCAGCCATCCCTGTGCCTCCCTGCAAGTAAGCCTGGCAGTGCTTAATTTGAGCCGGTGCTTTTCCGGTGCTCAGCACCGACACTTAATTGGTTTCCGGTGCTCGGCACCGGCACCTAATTGTCAACACCTTACTTAGAACAGTCCACCACATGGTGGCTCTGCTCATCTAATTTAGAGATGAGCAGAACAATGGTAGTTTAGGACTACAATATACATTAAAATTGCTAATACCTGCCTCCCCAGCAATACCTTTAGCTTTGGGGACCTGGAATAATCTGAACTGTTGCACTTACATGCAAGAGAGATGGTTATTAGTTTTTTTGGCAGCGATGACAAGGGCGATGGGTGGTGCAAGCTGCAGTGGCCTCCTGGTCAGAGCCCTGGCACTTAATATTTTACAAATTAAGCACTGAAGCCTGGTACAAATAATGACAAAGAAAGAAAATCACTCCCTCAGAATTAAGAAGGTTTTACTTTTAAGAAAGCTTGTACTTTGCCTCTTCTTCCCACTAGTGCCCCAAATACATACTAAATATTGGAACCTTCCAGTGAGTGCTTTGAATTTCATCAGAGGTTTGAGGAGACCATCCCACAGAGGATGTACAACAAAGCCCTGCTGGTGTGACACATTTCTGAAAAGAAGTAGCAATGCTGCTTCTGGGAGGAGAAGAGGAATACAAGAAGGCAACAATCTTAACGGAGCACATGTCCAAACAACAAACCATCCAGGAGTACAAAGGGCCTTGCAGTCGAGTTGACCAGTATCAACACAAAAAACATTTAATCATTCAGAAGTTGAAGACCTGAAAACACCCTTCACAGTACCGCAAAGTTTGGTGACCCTGCATCATCCCAAACAGTCTGATACTGCACTTTGGTAGCTGCTGAGATCCCACTTTAGAGGGACCAAAGATTTTTCCTCTTCATCCCAGGACTTGGGATGGTGCCCCAAAGGTTACTACTGGTCACACGATTCTAAGGTTACTAATGCAGCCTCAAGAGAAATAAACTATTCAAAAATCAGCAACTGAGTTAAGAAATCAGTCCTCAGTTCAAACCCAGCCCAATTTCCCTAGTCCTTAAGGGTGTCTCCTGCTGAAGATCTTAAAAGCAACAGAAAAGTTTGGAGGTATAACATAACATGTGTATTTGTAAAGCACACGTTTACCCCGTCGGGGTCTCTTGGCGCTGAATAACAGATGTTATTGTTACCCAACTCAAGGGTACTCATTTTATTGACCTCAGATAGATGAAAGGCTGAGTGGACCCACTGGGATTTGAACCTGTGACCATGAGGTCAAACATAGGCCCCTGCAGTGGATGCATTAATCCACTGTGCCACCAGGCCCGACGAGTTTTGGGCCCCCTAACTTTGGTACTGGTGGGGTATTTTGTTATTGGGTCACTATATCTAGCATTCAGTCCCCCAGCAGGTGACTAGCAGTCCGGAGTGACCCTAATCAATCCCTAAATGTCCAGTAACTCTGACCAGTTCACCAGGTCTAGTAAATTATGCAGCAAGAAAAGCCAAATTATGTGGTGTAATGCTGCACATTTTGTGAGGGTGTTACTTAATTATTTTCCCACTTTTACCCTTGTTAACATTGTTGGGGATTGATTGCACCCAATGCTTTAAATAGATATATAGAAGTGCAGGAACTCACTAACGAGTACTTGGTTGCTGGTACTCTACCATTAAATGTTTAGAAACAGTACTGAGAAGTGCAGGCACTCTCCCTTTCAAATTAAAGAAGTGCAGGTACTCAGTACCAGACAGTCCAGGCCCATTTAAAGCACTGGTTGCACCTCATTAGTACCTGTTTACGAGCCAAATATAGCAATAAGTAGCAGAAAGGTAACCAGGCAACCTTTGCAAAGAGTCTTCTGCTCTGCGGCACCTTGTGCCCCTGCATTTTTGCTCTAGAAACAATTTTTGTTGTTGTTAAATTCTGCAGATTATGCAGCAGATGGTGGATTATGTAGCAAATGCGGCAACTCTAATTATGTGAAAAACACTGCGGCCACACAATCGCATACTCCAGTGACCCTAAGAAAAATAGATAGGATCCGGAATTGCCAGGTCCATTACTGCATGCAGTTCCACCTTAGCAGATGGAAAATATTCTAAGCGTATTTGGTTTTACAGGGTGTGTTTTTTTAAGAGGGGCTTAAAGTAGGAAATGAGCATCTTTTGCAAGGGTTACCCCCAGATTTTTGCCATAATTGTTTTATTTTGCTCGCTGTAGAACTCTGTGCAGGTTATTACCCCTGCTAACCGGTGGTAAAGCCCCTGTACTTCGCACTGCAACATATTTTATTTTCTCTTGTCCTCATATCACCAGAGATGTACCACCTGCCCACACAGCATGCGAAAACATCTCTGCAGATGTCTCAGTTCCAGATCACATTCATTTGGATGATTCACTTATTCAATGCGTTGGTTCCAGCAGCAGTATTGTAGAGGGATCCTAGTTATAATCAACATACTGATTCACGCTGCCCAATTCCTATTCCACCTATTTTCTAAAAGCACCCAAACTTACTGTTCACTGTGTCCAAAGTCTACTATTGTCAGGAGATCAATTCGTAATTATCTTTTACGTATTTCCCTTCTCGAAAACAACAGTAAGTAGAATAATAATCTCCTCTGATCTGTATTGAATATATTCTCATTTGATTCCAGCCAGATTTGAGAGGCAAGATGGCGGCCGCAGCGGCGGCCT
>CAWUFW010033752.1:0-11916 GCA_963921515.1 Calotriton arnoldi
CCCCTGCCACAGTCTTTACTTGTAGCTTGTGCCTGGGTAGGCCCTGTCTTATTTATCTAGCTGTGTTTTATGACCGGCAGGTGTCAGCTTCTACACTTTTTCAGGAGAGAAGGCAGCAGCTGGTGCTGGGACTGAACTCAGTTCATTCTATTAAAAATCAGGCATTCCAAGCCAGTCAAAATCTATCGTTTGCAGTGTGATAAAGGGAGGACGCTTTTATTTTGGAAGTTCACCCCTACAGCAGCCACCAATTACTCATATAATGTGAATGCCTTTTAATATTTAATATCATGTATCTAAGGAGAGTCAAAACTACGCCACATCAATGATAAATTCAGCTTAGCTTTCTAATTTTTTTTATAAATTTTTTTTATTAACAACTATGGTGTATACACTATTGACATATTGAGTTTACTCGAAATTTCATTATATAGTGCTATGCCATTAGAGTGCTGCAACATTTTGCACAGGAGCCTTTTGAAACCCTTGGCCTGTGTGCGCATTTTTACTGCTACTTGACTTGGCCTATGAAACTACTTCCCAAGCTCTGAACTCCTATTTTTCTACATATAAGATTCCCCTAAAATGCTAGGTAGCTGATAGGCAGTACTAACAAAAGGTTGGGCATCTATTTTTAATTTTTGTTATGTCCTAGTTGTGCAAAACACACAAATTCGTTTTTCTCTGTGGGGCCTACTTTTGAGTGCCTTTTCTAGGTAAAGTTAGTTTTAACATTACTATGTTAAAATTATTATTATTTTTAGTATTATATAGCTCTAGCTATACCCAAAGGTATCCGAAGCGCTTTATTTGTTATGAGATAACATTTACAAGAGGTACATAAAACATGAACAATCCTTAATGCATCAATTATGTACATAAACAAACACAACATATCTTCTATGAAACACAGGACAATGTATGCAAAGTCCATTCTCTTTTAATATGGAATGCTAGGCATTTCTGCCTTGAGTTTTAATTCTAATTTTTACCATTCTGGGAATATAATAATTGAATTTTCACACATCTATACTTTGTTGCAGCTACACTTTCCAGAGTAGCGCACAACTACTTAACGTATTTTATATAATTTATATTCTTACCTTTATTTGCAGGGCTATCTGGTGATGATTTGTTTTGAACTTTTCTCTCCTGCCAGTTTTTAAACAACTTTCTAGTGGACTTACCATGATTTTCTCCAAGATCCACTATCATGAAATGTGAGGTTTGTTTTACTCACAATGTGCACTTACACTCTGAAAGATAAATACAAAAGGTGTCCTACAAAGAAAAAGTTGTTAGGTAGTGGATAGAATGAGTTTTAAAAAAAAGGAAAATCAACAGTTATGGACCAGCCAGAGACATCACATAAAACCATTTTGCTTCTCTAATTCTCTATTTTTCATATAATTCAAAGAAAACATTTCAAGGAATCAAGATCAATACACTATTTAAATGCAGTCATTCATCCATGACATACTAGACATATTTCAAAATAATTTCCCTGTGTTCCGGTGCAATCAGAAGCTCCACTCACTATATTCTGTGAGGGTTTCTTTTTCTGGGAAAAATCAATAGCCCATCCTAGCACAGGATCTCCTGCAATGGTTTTTATAAGACCCCCCAGGGTCTAGCCATTTGTCAAAATTTATTGACATAAAGTTACTTAGTTACTTATCAGTCCCCTGTTTCACTACTTCTTATATGTGTAGGTACACATAAATTATTCTCTAACCCAGGCTTTCCTGTAGTGTATGCCACATATCAATTAGTGTATTGATACAGAGAATATTTTAAAAACATTCTCTAAGGTCCCCTGTTTAGTTTAAATGCCCTTTTTATTGATACTATGTGTTAAATACGCATTTGAAAGACTGAAAGGTCACTTGCAGCAAGGCAAGTTAGTTATTTAGCTTACAGCTCACTTACCGACTGGTGACATCACAGTCCTACAATGTCCCACTTTTTCTGACACCATTCTGATAGGGAAATACTGGCACCCTCCCAAGAGCAAATGAATGAAACTCAGCAGAAATAGCAGGTTTGCTCAGAAACAGAGCGAAATGTATTTTATTGGTACCAAATGCATGCATCATTGCTAATTAGCAAGGAAGAAGTCAGGTCTCCTGCCTTAGGGGCTCTCAGACTGCTTCTTCCCAGAGTGACTGGTTTCTGGGTGCTATATACGTTTAGTAATGCCATGTCAGCGGAACTAGAATAAGGCACCAAGCCAAATATGGCTAACAGGGATGTGCAAGATCTGCACCATGCCAATTATAAACAGCTAGATATGGGCAGACCAGAAAGGCTGGCTCTGCACTGTGTAAGCAACTTGCACACCAGATAAAGAACTATCATGAAGTCAGGACAAGCAAAGTGACCTCTAAGGGGTTCAGAATAGCTGTTGAAGCTTGTCCAGTCAAGGTCAGATAGGAAGCCCTTTGGAGCTCCAGGCCTCATGTTAGTGTGATATATCTAAGCATGATATCTTTGAAGTGCATACACATGAATTTATATGGACATATATATATTTTTCAACATTAACGCTCCATGGGTGAGCGCTGCCACGTGAGCCTGCAGCCGAGAAAGCATCCGGTGAAGCCTGCAAAGCTGAAGAAGAGGTCAGTGTGAGCCACTCCCCATAGAGGAATATAGAGCACTGAAAACATACAGAGGAGGCACCTGTCTGAGTCAAAAGGCACAAGGGAGAGCATCTCCGTGGCACTGGGGTTGTCTGTCTAGGCCTGAACTGCCAATCCACAGGGCCCAAAAACCACCCCCCCACCCTTATGGAGCAGGACTACAGTGAACGCTCATTGCCAGTATGTCTACACCGCCTCCAGCAGCAGCAGCCCCTGTGGCCCAGCAGCTGTGTTCTCACCCCCCTGTTAATGCCCGGCCGCCTTTTAGTCAACTTGCAGACCCAGCAACCACAGCGCCATGATGATGCCAGTGGATTGGAAGGCTCCAGCATTATTTTCACGCCACCAGGGAGACGGATGGCACCGTAAAGAGATCTATGATGCTACACATGGGAGGTGATGAGCTTTACGACCTTTTATAGACTTACCTAACACAGGGGCGGATCGTGATTTTTTTTTGTCAAAGATATTTTTATTGTGAGTTTCACATAATAAAACATATAACATTGCCATCAAAGTTCCCCCCTCTTTGATAGTACGGGATCAGTGCTATTGAAAATTATACTTATCAATCAGACAAGGAGATATCACCCTCCACCCATGCTGAGCAGAGAGCAAAAGAAAGATACAGTGTCTAGTATAACCGGGTGATGGGCAACCTCCTCCCACCCGTACATTGTCTTGTCAAGGGTAGAAACATGCCCCACCCAACTTCAGTATGGCACTCTCTAGTGCCCCCCTTGTCAGAGGGCAATGGCACACAATGTGTGCTATTGCTATGAAACTGCCCCCAACTGGGGGGCAGAGAAACCAATAGAAAAGAAACCCAAACCCCATTTCCCTCCTCCCCCTCCCTCCCTCCCAACATGGTGGTGGCGCCTAAATGTAATTCCAGTGGATCAGCCAACAAGAAAGGTGGTTGGTTTTATATCTGAAAGAGGTGTAGCGCTCTAATGGAGGCTGGGCATACTGTGGATGGAAGGCCACGAGAAAGAAAGGAGACCAACAGACCCCAACGAAACTCAACGTTTTTAAAAGTATCCCTAGACACATCTGACATTCGTTCCATACTAAGTAAGTTCCACAGTCTGGAGTGCCACAAGGATATCGCCGGAGCCTCCCTCTTCTTCCACGCAGCCGCTAAAGTAATCTTCGCAGCCCCCACACAGAGCCACATGATTGCCTTATCCGCCCGGGTCTGGTGTTCCAGAGAAGGGTCACGCAAGCCCAACAGCACTCCCTCCATAGTGGTCGGGACAGGATAGCCCAACATTTCCTTAATATGGGCCAATATTTCCTCCCAATATGGTCAGATGTGTGGGCAGTCCCACCAAATATGTCGGAAGTCCCCCAACAATCCACATCCTCTCCAGCAGCGATCTGATGTATTAGGGAAAATCCGCTTAAGCCTTGAGGGGTGGAGATACCAGTCCATCATGGTCTTGAGATGTGCCTCCCTAAGAGCTATGGAATGGTTAAATTTCCCTATGTCCGACCATAGATGGGACCACTCATCCTCTGTGATGTGCCGCTGCAAGAGCCCCTCCCACATTCTCATGTAGCGTGGGCGCGGGGAATGTATGGTGGTGAGCAGGAGTTGATAAAGAAAAGAAATCGCGCCCCTCATAATTGTGGTTTTAGTGAGAAAGGCTTCAAATTTCGTGAGAGGCCTAGTAGCCGCCTCCCGCACCTGTGGGGCCTGAGCCCAGTGCATTAGCTGAGCGTAACGGAACTGTTCTGTATTACACAATCCGAAATCTCTTTTGCAATTATCAAATGTGAGGGGGTCGTAATTATGAAAAAGATGCGTCAGTGCCAAGCAACCTCCCTCCCGCCATGCATCAAACGGACCCGCCTGTAATCCCGGTGGGAATGCCGGATTAAAATGTAAGGGCGTGAACGGAGAGGGAAATGAAGTCCACCGCTCATCATTGGCCACCAAGTCCCAGACCTGCAGCGTGGTGCGTGTAGGTGTGCTTATGTATGCGTTTATGGGCCTATCGCGTTTGGGTCGCCATATTAGATCCCAGATAGTGCGTCCAGTCACACTATGGTCCATGTGAAGCCAGTGTTTGTCAGAATCATGCTTTACCCACTCTATCAGCACCCGGAGTTGAGCAGCCTTATAATACAATTGGACATCTGGCAAGCCCACCCCCCCCCCCCACCCTGGAGCGTCGGAGAATCGAAAAGGAAAAGCGGGCTCTTTGCCCCTGCCACACAAAGTTGAGAAGGAGAGACTTGGTGCGCTGAAAGAAATCCTTCCCCATTGTTATAGGTAGTGCTTGGAATAGATAAAGTAACTTGGGCAAAAGCGTCATTTTTATCGCGTGGACACGGCCTAACCAAGACAAAAAGAGGGGCTTCCATTTGGCGAGTTCACGTTGTAATCGTGTAAGTATGGGTGGGAAGTTGGCCGCATACAGATTTTCCACCTTCGATGTGATTTAGACCCCAAGATATTGAATAAAGGATTTAGCCCACTGGAGAGTTGTGAGAGGACGAAGCCTATCTACTTCCGCTCCAGGTACGGTAAGGTTAAGGATTTGTGATTTTTCCAAATTTATCTTAAACCCCGCCACCGCCTCGAATCGTGCCAACTCCTCTTGTAGGGGAGGAAGAGATGTAGCCGGGTCTGCGAGCGATAACAAAACATCGTCCGCGAAAGAGAGATTTTATGTTGTTCCCCAGTAAAGGGAATCCCCTGAATTGACGGATGAGCCCTAATCGCGATGGCTAGAGGCTCGATGCTGAGAGCGAAAAGTAATGGGGAGAGAGGATAGCCCTGTCTGGTACCCCTGGAGTGCAAGAGAGAAGCCGAAGCCATGCCATTAACCACCACCCTGGATTGGGGTTGCATATAATTGGCTCTTAGCATAGTAAGGAAATTCGGGGCAAAGCCAAAAGCTTCCAGGGTACGGAAGAGAAAGGGCCAGTCTACCCTGTCGAACGCTTTTTCCGCGTCTAACCCCACCAAGACTGCAGGGATTCAGCGCTTGTGAGCTTTTTCTATCAAATGGACAATACGTCGAGTGTTGTCATGGGTCTGACGCCCCTTTATGAATCCGGACTGGTCCGGATGGATAAGGTTTGGTAGTATATCATTCAGCCGCCTAGCCAGGATCGAAGAATAGAGTTTTGCATCTAGATTGAGCAATGCGATAGGCCTATAGGAAGAGCAGGAGTGAGGATCCTTCCCTGGCTTGGGTATGACCGTGATCACCGCTTCCGCCATAGAGCCGGCAGTCAACCCTTCCACCGCCATTTTATTAAAAAGCTGCATAAGATGTGGGATAATATCTGGAGCAAATGTCTTGTAGAAGAGGGCAGTAAGGCCGTCTGGGCCCGGGGCTTTATGAGGTTTGAGCGCCTTAATGGCCGAGGTAACCTCATCTATGGTAATGGGAGCAGACAGGTGTCCGTTGTCCTCCATGGAGACCTGTGGTATTTGAAGATCCCGGAGATATTCCCGCTGAGCAGCAGGATCCAGGGGCTCCCCAGAATAGAGGCTTGTATAGTAATCGCCGAAAATCGCTGCCTTATCCTCATCGTTGTGGGTGATATCGTCCCGTGCGCCCCGTATCCCCCCTATATATTCCTTTACCCGCTTATCTTTAAGCTGTCTAGCCAGTTGTTTGACGATTTTATTGCCTTGGGAGTAGGAAAGTTGGCGTAGTTTAAGCAGTGTGAATTCTGCCCGATTGGAGTATATAGAATGAAGTTTCCCCCGCAGTGCCGTCAGATTGCGCAGAGTCTGCCGTGTGGGATTCGCTTTGTGATCCCGTTCGACGGATGTTAATTCCGCTTCCAGCTTCACCCTTTCCTGTGCCCTTTTTAAGTTTAATTCTGAGTTGAGAGAGATACATTGTCCACGAAAGATGGCTTTGAAGGCGTCCCAATTAGTATAGTCGGATGTATCATCAGGGTGATTGATATTAAAAAAGTCAGCCATTCTTTCCCTAAGCTTCGTGCACGCCTCTGTGTCCCGCGATAGAGCGGGCGGAAAATACTATCTGGGTGAGGTCGCTCGACCGATCCCCCAAGCTAACGATACCGCCAGAAGGCTGTGGTCCGAGACCGAAAGTGGAAAGATTTTGGCGTCTTGCAGGGCGCCTTGGAGTGACTGACTCAAAAACACATAGTCTAGTCGGGAGTAAGTACGGTGCACATGAGAGTAGAAGGTGTAGTCACGCGAGGCGGGATATAGAGTGCGCCATGCGTCGAGAAGACCCATATCTTGGAATTTTTGTCGGGTATCAGAGGAAAATGAGCTTGTCTCTGACCGATGTGGGTGAGTGCTGTCGAGATCATTTGCCAGGTTAAATTGAAGTCGCCCATAAAGATTAAGGAGCCCTCTGCAAAATCCACCAATTTGCCCAAGAGTTGCTGCAGGAAAGTTGATTGACCCGTGTTAGGGGGGTAAACCGCAACAAACGTGCTTAATCGTCCCTGCAGACGCCCCTTCACCATGACCCACCGTCCGTCCTTGTCGTGTTGTACATCTAGGGGCTGAAATTTCGTTGTTGAACGAAATAAAAGCGCCACCCCCCTATGTTTCGTGGAAGCCGAGGACTTATAAATCAATGGGAAATGCTTGTGCCGAAGCCGCGTGTCCTCTGCTCTGGTCAAATGTGTCTCCTGCAGGGCCACTATGTCTAAGTTGTGATCGATTATGTATTTCCAGACCTTCTGGCGCTTCTGAGGGGAGTTAAGGCCCTTAACATTCCAAGTGCCGATAGTGATTGTCATGGCGACATAGGAAAGGAACAACTCTCAGCGCCTGCCCCGCCAAGCGCGACTGCGCTATAACACACACAAGGGCCCACCCTGACCACCCCCTGCCCCTCACACCGAACATCATTGCGCTGTTGTGAAAAATCGTCCACACTAGAAGTTAAAAAGCCACCACCTTGTCCCACCCTACCCCACCCTACAAATCCCCAAAAATGAAAACAAAAACAACTTACTACAACCCATACTAAAATAACAATGAACAATGACATTACCCCGTAGGGGGTATACAAACCCCCCAGGAACTCGGGGAGGCGGTAGGGCCGAGGTCCCCGCCCGCAGCAACCCGGAGCAATATCATAATGGGTACTCAAAGAGAATATCCCCTAGGGTCCATAGTAGTGCAGCCCAACAGGCCCCCCCCCCAATCGGAGCCGGATCCACCCCATAGTACCTATTCACACCATGTCAGCTGGGGTCGTTTATATGAAGCAGAGTCCCCCTAATGTGATCGTATACATTCCAGTGATCCCCCCACCCACATTTCAAGGGTCGTGGGGCGTCCCCAGTTCACACCCCTCTGGGGTGCTATGGTGCTTGGGAACCAGAGAGAGAACCTGACGAGCATGCAAATGGAACAGCCCAGCGTATCACAATACCAGTCAACTTCGCCAACCAGGGTGAACAGTGGATCATGAAAGGATGGGAAGGTACTGAAGTCCAACGCTAAGTCCGGCGATCATCAACCCAGGAGCAGTTAGCAGGGAGTCATCTGCGGCCCCTGCGGGGACCCGTGGACCAAGCGGATGTGCCCATCTCCATCCCTCGAGTGCCAACCGGTTTATCTACTGTCGACTCCATGACTGCTGCGGGGAGACCGAGCAGATCCAGGCCCACCTGAAGATCGGTAATATGGCGCTGTTTATTATTAAGCTCGAAGCTGAGCCCAAACGGATAGGTCCACCGATATCTGATCTTGTCGTTTCGTAGTTTGGTGGTGATAGGCCTGAACATCTGTCTCCTCGCTAGTGTGGCCGGTGCAAGATCCTGATATATCGCACAAGTGTGGTTTTGAAAGGAGACCACGTCCTTTGCTCTGGCTGCTGCGAGTACTGCCTCCTTCACCCTAAATGAGTGAAACTTGGCCAGGACATCCCGCGGCCTCTGCTTGTCCCCCTGTTGTGGGGGCCCCACACGGTGCACCCGATCCAGCTTAATCTTGAGGGACTGAGGGCCTAGGATCTCTGCGAAGATCCCTTCCAGAACCGCCCCCAAGTCCGGCCCTTCCGCACCTTCCTCCAGGTCTCGGACGCGGATGTTGTCTCTCCTTGCCCTATTCTCCAGGTCCTCCATCTTGAGCTGAGATTGGTAAAGCTGATCTCTAAGCATCTGGACATCGTCCCGGAGCTCTGTAGTTTGCTTCTCTTGAACCTGTTGGTGAGCCTCCAAATCCAGCACCCGGGTGCCCACAGAATCCACATCTTGCTGCAGGGAGGTTAATTTCTCCGTCAAATCTGTCCTCAATTGCTCCATAGAGGTCTTAATGTCCTGGCCTAAGTCCTTCCACAGCTCAGATTTGAAGTCCTTGAGCATTGCCAAGAGGTCGGCCTTCGTGATCGCCATGGCGGTAGGTACGTCCTCGGCTCCCCCTACCGCGCGTTTTTCCAGAACCACAAAGAAGTCCGAGACCTTCGTAGACGTTCTGGACGTCCCTTTTTTGGGAGGCATACGATCCTGTCCCTGAGTCCCTCTTGTCACTGTGCCGCCGGTTCCTGCGGGGTTCTTTTAGCGTGGTGTAGGTGCCGGACCGTCGCGGTGGGATGCCGGTGGGCGACGCTCATGGAGTAGTCAGCTGGTCACAACGCCTCCTGTCTGCTCGCGCCGCTGCTGCAATGTTCCCTGGAGTGCCCTGGTGGGCCCCCACCGTGCCCGTCGCAATGTCCAGTGGTCGCTACCACAGTACCAGGTCACTCAGCTGGGGCTGGAGTAAAGTCCTATCCATGTACCACACATATCTCCCAGGTCTCAGGACTCTCGCGCGCTGGGGTGCTGTCTCCATGTATCGCGTCCCTCACTCGATCTCATCATTGTGCCGGGGCAGGTCAGCCATCCCTTCTCGGTTTCATGTGCCGGTGGTGGCGGGGCTCGAATCAGCAACGCAGCAGACGACCCTCGCAGGACTTGCCGCTTAGCTCTCCCCGCTCCAACCCAAGATATACGTATCCTCCTCACTTGATTCGAGCCAAAGGAGCTTTCACCCCGAGTGTATAATGCAGATTCCTCTGATGTTCAGCCGTGGCCATTAGAGCCGTCTTCAAGCTGGACCCTGCTCTCATCGGCCTCGGGGCCAGCCAGCCAGCTCGACTCGCCAGTCAATCTCGCGCTCCCGCGAGCGCCAGCGCTCCTGCCCCGGCCACCGCAGGGGCACCAAGTCTCCAGTGAGCACCTCTAAGACCCGGGAGGCCGGCAAGCGCTATGCAGTGCGTTTTCAGAGCGCAACATGCAATCCAGGCATCCCCCGCAATCCGACAGTGGCACTCCCCAGCTCAGGGACAGGCCCACTCTTCAGTGCGCACTCCTCTCCGCCGCCATGTTGGAGTCAGGCACGACTTCTTCTGCAGACGCGCCTCTCGGTGCCCAACTGTGTTGCGTCTCCAGTCTGCCTCAGCCACCAACAGCCATGCCCTTCTCACCGATGTGTCCCTCTGTGTGCCGGGGAAGCTGGACCTGAAGGCGCTGCTCTGCCGATGCTCTCTCAGCGGTTCCCCTCATTCGGCAGCCGCCATTTTGCCACACTGGACGCCTCACCCAGACACTCCGATATCAGGCGTTCCCAGGCAGCTCTGCCTGGCAGGAGGGCTCCAGCTGTTCCCCACACCTTCCGCTGCATGTAGGAGTCCTTTTAGCTCATGGGACCCCAGGAGACCGCAACAGATCACTCCGTGGCTGCACGCGGACCGGGAGTTGAGACGGATTACGTCCGCTCGGCCATCTTGCCCGGCCACGCCCCGCGGATCGTGATTTTGACACGGTGGTTGCTGCACTTGATAGACATTTCGACCGTCAATTAAATACCGACTACAAAAGGTTCAAGCTTTGCCAGGTGAAGCAGGAAGGAGAGGAGTCAGTGGATGCTTTCTTTGCGTGCCTGCGCAAACTAGCGAGCACATGCCCTGCCATTGACAAACTTGATGAAATACGGTGTTATGGAGGTGGAGGTTGGCTATGGAGACAACAGAGTATGCACCAAATTCCATGCAACTACAGGAGAGACTGGTATGCTGCTAAGTTGTCACACGGTAGAGGATCTGGGCCTTGTCTTCTTTGCTACACAAATTCACCAGTCCCACGCAGACAACACGCTGGCGGATTTTCCTATGTTATTCCAAGTGCTGGGCTGCCTAAAAAGCATACAGGTCAAGCTACATATAGACACAACAGTACACCCAGTAGCATTGAGACATCGACGGGTGCCATTTTATCATAGACCTCTTGTGGAAAAAGAACTGGAAACACTGGAACTACCGGGGTAATCGAAAAAGTGAGTGGACCAATACCGTATGTATTGCCGCAAGTAATAGCCCCCAAACCCAAACAGCCAGGGACTATAAGACTGTGTGTAGACATGCAGCTACCCAAACAGGCTATCAAAAGAGAGAGACATATTACACCCACCATAGACGAGATCGTAGCGGATCTAAATGTAGCAAGATGGTTCGGCAAGATCAATTTGAACTCAGGATATCATCAGCTGGTTCTGGAAGAGTCCACCAGGTACATCACCACTTTCTCTACTCACATAGGACTCTGCCGTTTTAAAAGGCTCAGCTTCAGGGTCTCATCAGCAGCTGAAGTGTTTCAGGAGGCAATAAGGGAGGCTCTGTCAGGGCTGTTGGGAGTTATTAATCTGATTGATGACATTTTAATATTTTCGAACACCCTGGAGGAACACCACATCAGACTGCGAAGCTGCCCTGGGTCGACTGGCTGAGAGAGGACTCACCTTGCACGGGAAGAAGTGTGCTTTCTACACCAATGAGCTGGAATTCTTGGGATACCGATTTTCTCCAGCAAGTCTCCAAGTCGATCCTCAAAAAGTGGAGGGCCTCGAAACCAGGCAGAAATCTGCAGTTTCTTGGGTATGGCTAATTACTGTGGAAGATTTATCCCCCAGTTGGCTACCATGTCTGATCCACTCCGAGCGCTGACTTGTAAGGACGTCCCATTGAAATGGGACAGCAAAGCAGCAAGTGCCTTACAGGAGATTAAGAAAACGCTCCTCCACGATGCCACCATGGCATATTTAAGCCCCACAAGAAACACTGAACTTATTGTTGATGCCAGCCTTGTGGGGCTAGGGGCAGTGATCTTGCAGAAGTCAGAGAAAAATGCCTGGGTATCCATAGCCTATGCCAGCCGGGACGTGACGAACATTGAATCTAGGTACGCTCATATAGAAAGGGAAGCGTTGTCAATTTGATGGACCTGTAAATATTTTCATATCTATCTCTGCGGCTAGATGTTTACGGCGATCCACCGACCA
>CAWUFW010033753.1:0-11912 GCA_963921515.1 Calotriton arnoldi
GTAAGTATCAAAAGGAGAGGGAGGAAAGGTACTGGAGCCAGTCCACTTCCTAGTATGTGTGTTTAAATCAAAAAGGAACTAGCTCTAGAGTGGGTGCTCCTAGCGTTTGCTTTGCATTTGAAAAGGAAAACACTTTATGTTTTGAAAAAGCCCTCACTCACCAACCTCGTTGGTGACATGCTTCATCATTGGGCCCCACCCAAGGCGCTGAGTGTACCTCGGGTGTGCTACAACGCCTGGATACAGTGGAGCGGGTATTGTAACGTGAGAGTGCAGTGATAGTGGGTGGATGGATGTTAAAAAGGGTGAATAGACATTATATCGAATGATAAATATCGAATTGTAGTAATATCGAAGTTGTAATATCGAATGTTAGATAATATCGAATACATGAATATCGCAATCAAAAATATCGTCATTTTATTTGTTTAAAAATATCGAAGTACAAAATATCGAATAAGTAATATCGTAAGTAGATAATATCAAATTGTTAGTATTGTAAAAAATATCGAAAAAAATATATAGAAACTGTAAAATATTAATTTTTAGTCTATAATTAAATATTATGTATTGTTATTAATTTTGTATTATTAAAAATGTTTTAATATTAGTGTGAAAATGTATTAAAAAAAATTGTAACATATGTTTTAGGAGTGGGATGTTTAGTTATTAGGGGTAAATGGTGGGGAGTATTTTAAAGATATTAGTGTAAATTTAGGGGCCCATTACGATACCGGGCGTAAATAAATCCGCCAGGCATGGAAGCGGCAAAAATCCGCCCGCACACACCGCCTGAACACCGACCACGCCATTACGATTACACAAACCGAAACCGCCATCGGCGGAAAAAGCACACAAAATACCGCCCGCCAACGTCCGAGTCGGAGTCAAACCGCCCGCCACGGACGGAAACACGCACGACAACACAAAACCGCCCGCCCTCACGGCCGACACACCGCACGTGAAATTACAATCGCACCGACATGAGCGCGGAAAACAACAAATATACCGCCCGCCAGCGCAAACAACGCCGATGAGAATCGACACGGCAGAAGCCATGGCGCCAACGTACCTGCACAGAAACCATCCGCACACAAAACCAATAGCACACAACATGGCCAACAAGTCCACACAGCAAGGCACGCACAAATACACAAGCACAGTACACATCCCGAAAACACCCCCGGACAAACAAAAAATACAAAGGCCAGAACCCCAGACACAACACACCTGAAAACAACAGACCATGAGGACACACCCACATAGGTGAGTACAAAAGCAGCACTCCCACAGACCACAACCCCTTGCTACATTGCAAACCAGAGAGGAGAGGAGAGGACACAGTGACACAGCAAGGACAGCAGCACACCACAGAAACGCACACATCACAACTACCACCACCACCACCACCACCACCACCACCAAACACCACCACCACCACCACCACCACCACCACCAAACACCGGCACCACAAACCCCGTGCACATTACACAACACACACCGCACCAGCACCACAAACACCATGGCACCACAAAGAATGCCCAAGTTCACGCCCATGGAGCTGACGGTCATGGTCGACGAGATCATCAAGGTGTACCCACAAATCTATGGGAACATGGTCCAGCACACACCACTAGCCACCAGAAACAGACTGTGGAACCGGATCGTAGACCAGGTCAATGCAGTCGGGACCCTGCCCAGGAACAGAGTTGAGATTAACAAACGTTGGAATGACGTAAAGAGCCTGGTCAAGAAGAAGGAGGGCAAAAACAGAGAGCTGGCTGCCGTCACTGGCGGAGGGAATCCCGCGCTCTTTAAGACCTTCAAAGCGTGGGAGGAGAAGGTGCGAGTCGTAATCCATCCGGAGATCCTCGCCGGATTAACAGGGGGAGTGGAGGCTGGTAAGTACAAACTAATGTATACCAGCACACCGCTATGTACTCACATGCACTACCACCATGCCACAGCTCCCAGGGACAAACACCCCCATGTCCAGCACACAATACACAACACATCACACACACATGCAACAGACACTACCACACACAGCCCAAACCGAACAACTGTAAGATGCGTGGGGACATGTGTACACTAAGCCAGCCACGTAACCACCAACAGGTCCCCAAATATGCCAGAAGCGCCACAACGAGCACCCACCACACCCATGTGTCCGCCACAGCTGCACTAACCGACAAGTAACAGGTAAGTGGCAGGAACACAAAGTGCAGTGGGTGGGACGGTGGACAGCCCAAGTACAACACACACCAGGCCCCAGTCCCACAGCACAGCAAGGAGGAGCATCCCCCACACCCCACAGCCACGTGTCAGCCACCGCAGTGCACAACGACAGCCGAAAGGCAGACATCACGGTCCACAGCAATCAGTGTCAGTGGGTATCCAGCCACCCCCACGACCCACAACACCCCCCCACCCCCACAGACCTGCAACATGGAGCACCCCCGCTTAGAGCCATGTGGCATCCAGTACAGTGCACGCACGAACAACTTGCAGGTGGGAAACTGGACAGGGCTGGATTACTGGAGGCATGAGGACCATAACACGACCAACACATGGGACATGTCACGTAGCAGACGAACACGCAGCACCGCCCACCGTCACGAACAAGTGAACAATGTGCACACGGACATGAACAACAGACTCACACCCCACATGACCCATCACAGACATAGCAACACCCAAGGAGCCACGTCTGCATGCACAAGCCACACTGAATATAGTCCCACACGGCAGCCACTGTGCAACTCATCACACACAACCGAAACACCATTGAAGTCCTGTCCATGTAGCCCCTACTGCCTGTCAACAACACACCCCACAACTACGCCTATGTAAGACAAACAACACTAGACGCAACAGAGCGGAACAACATAAATGCACACGAACACCACTGAACCCATCAAACTCACAGACACACCATGCACATACAACATACCATCCATCCCATCCGTCAGCCCCAGTCTCATGAAAGGCATGTCATCCGCACAGCTGCCACACATACAGCAGTCACGCTGAGACACATGCCCATGACCAACCATGTGCCAGAAGTCAATGAAGCGCACGCCACACTGTGAGCAACAACACACAACATGGGCCACACCCCCCGAGCACTGCAGTGATGCACATGGCACAGGGCAGCACGCACACCAAGGAGATGGGACAACTGCAATACGTTGGCTGGCACACAACTATCACTCACTCATAACGATGCGTCCAATGCCATGTCCAGTAATCACAACAGACAGCAAATATGCAGGCCATGTCAAGCATGCACACACCTCAAACCATGCACTGTCATGCTGCCACAACACATGTCACGTTCGGCACCCATGGCTCACAGCATGTACCCCAAAAGCATATCCCCTCCCAAATGCGAATCTGGGGCATGGCCCCCATGTTGCCATATGCGTTCCTAAGCGTTCCATTTGAACCCCAAAAGCATATTCCATCCCAAATGCGAATCTGGGGCATGGCCCCCATGTTGCCATATGCGTTCCTAAGCGTTCCATTTGAACCCCAAAAGCATATTCCCTCCCAAATGCGAATCTGGGGCATGGCCCCCATGTTGCCATATGCGTTCCTAAGCGTTCCATTTGAACCCCAAAAGCAAAGTACAAACCAGACCCAGGATGGGCCAGGATCCCGCATACACCAGAGTCACAATAAGTAGGGGCACAGCAACACACCCATCGGCATGGCCAATCCGTCCCATGCCACATGTGCACAGCACACAGTCCCATTGCCAAGCACACACAACTACAGATGCTACAGCCACACACACGCCTCCGGGAAACCCATGTACGAGATTGCACGAACTGTCAATGTCAGACGACAAATACATACTTCGCCAGGTGCAACACAATAACAAATCTCATTCTCTCCACAGGTGACGAACTGCTGGATGCTGGGGATGGAGCCAGCAGCCAGCACAGCCAGCCTACAAGCCCCCAACGAGGACACACGGATCTGGAGGATCTGTCCTCCTCTTCGGACACGGACAACCAAGCAGGCCCATCTGGTGTGGCAGGGCCCAGCCGCTCCCCAGGACCCCTCCTACCCACCAACCCATCATCCAGGGATGCTGAACATTCACAGCCCCCTGCTGCCACTGTCGTTGCGGCCACACCCACGGTCATTGTGGCCACTACCACTGCCGCAACCGCCACCATCGCCGCACCGACCACCACCGCCGCCACCACCGCCACGTCTTCGCTGGCACCAGCCCCAGCGCAGGTGGTGGCCCGGACGACTGGATCCACCCTGGGAGCCACAGCGAGGACCGTGGTGAGCAATGTGGCTAGTGGGCAGGCCGGTGGCAGCAGGACTGGTAGGGAGGAGCAGGGTCAGGGAAACGCCAGCCTCCCTGGGAGCCAAGCCCTGCCTCACATGGCCAGAGTCCTTGGGGCCTATGAAGAGGCCCAAGGACAATGGGTCCGGTCTGCTTCAGACACGCGTGAGGTGCTGGGGGTGCTGAGGTCCATGGACGCCCGTATGGGCCAAATCGTGTGTGTTGGACTATGGACATAGAACCAGTGGGTACACCCTGATCATCACGCAGCCATGACCGACAGCTCATTGTCACTGCACGCACCACTTTTGTCATCACCTTACACACAATCACATGTCATAGTTTGTAATAAATGCACCTTTTTCACTAACTGCTGTTTGTGCCCTGTGTCTTATTTGTACGGAATACAACGGCCACCTTGGGCGGAAAGGCACCTGATGCGTGGCATGGCATTTGAATCCGGAGGACCTGTAGGGACCTAGGGGTGGGAGACAGAACAGGAGCACATTCAATGAGTGTGTCACACACCCATCACACAGTACATGTCAACAACTGCAAGCAATGTACACACATCGCACAGAGCTATAGGGCACAATGCCACAGCCACCAACAGTGGCATACTACCCTGGCCATGGAGCGTTGACACACAGCACGCAGTGAACAAACGGCCACCCTGACACAGCACACACACACCTGCACAGATACAGCCACATCAGCCGTCGTACATGGACACTCACCGTCAAGTGAAGTAGCGGGCGATGAGCTGCTGCCGCACATTACCAGCTTCCTCCTCTCCGCTGTCCTCCTCACTCGAGCTGTCCTGGTCTGCGGGCTGGGGCCCTGGTTGATCTCCGTCATCCACGATGAGGGGGATCTGCTTCCGAATGGCCAGATTGTGCAGCATGCAGCACGCCACCACTATCCGGCACACCTTCTGTGGGGAGTACGCCAGCGCACTCCTCGGTGCGGTCCAGGCACCTGAACCTGGACTTGAGGAGGCCAAAGGTACGCTCGACCACACGTCTGGTCCTCCCATGTGCCTCATTGTAGCGATCGTCTGCTGGGGTGCGAGGATTCCTCAATGGACTGAGCAGCCATGCCCCATTCGGATACGCAGAGTCACCTGGGTGTGAGGGACACAGAGAACCGTTGCTAATCCAACTGGACAGGGGACAGCATCGCACAGCCAGCACGCTACACCACTCCACATACTCACCGACAATACAGGCACGATCCTGTTGCATATTGGACATCAGTCGTGGCAAGATGCTGTTGCGCATTATGTGTGCGTCATGGGCCGAGCCTGGGAACTTTGCACACACGTGGGTGATCACCATGTCCGCAAGGCACACCACTTGCACATTCAGGGAGTGCGTGTGCTTCCTGTTGCGGTACAGGTGCTCAGTGGCCTGTGGTGGAACAAGGCCGACATGTGTGCAGTCAATGGCTCCAACGACGTGTGGGATTCTGCCAAGGGCATAGAATGCACCCTTCACTGCCGCCAATTCACGAGCCCTGGGGAAGCGGATGTACCTGTTCCGGTACAGCATCATGGCTGCCAGTGCATCCCTCAGCACCTTGCTGAACATGGGCTGGGACATCCCTCCTCCACTGCCCACTGTGTGCTGGAATGACCCAGTGGCGAAGAAATGCATGGCGGCCATCACCTTAGCCGTGGGGGTGACAGCAGTCGGATACACCCTGCGGGGACGGAGATGGGGTTCTAACATGGCACACAGTCGATGCAGGGTTGGCCTGTCCAGCCGAAACTTCCTAATGACCTCCGTATCCTCCATGTCTGCCAGCAATTGGTATGGGCGGTCAATGTTCGGTCTCCGCCTAGGGACAATGGCAGAGGACACATGTCAAAGCAACACGACACATAGCAATTTCGCATACACATCACTGACATGACTGAGCAAGCACATGAGCCACAGCCCAGCTGTTAAGCTGGGACGGCACGGCCACAATACACTTACACAGGTCTCCCAACAATGGCAATGGCTAGTGATACAAACCACTGCCATGTGCATGCACATGGGGATCTAGGCCCCAATGACTTGTGGGGCGTGCTGATGGGGACTGACTGCATATCCGTCAAGCGGCAACGCCACGGCAACATGAATGTCTGCTGAGCATGGAACTGCTTCCGCGGCTGGATGAGTATGGCACACGACGACGACGATGTGGGCACAGGCTGAGCGGCCAAAACAAGTGGGACCTGTGGCACGAGGGGATATGAGACAGTAGTAGGTGTCAGCACTGCACCCTATGTACAGCACTGTACGGATCACACCTCCCGAAACATTGACAGGTGTCCACATTGACAGCCCCATGCCAAGACGGCTGTGTGCTTGCAGTCACACGTCACAGGTGAGAGGTTACATTGCACGTGCCAGGTGGCAGTCGTACATAGTGGGAGCTGGCATGTGTGTGCATGTGTCTCCTGTTCAGGATCCACCAGATGGGCGCTGACTCTGTACTGACCATTGGACACAGCATGTTCCGTGGAAGGCTTGTGTGTGTGGGATGGTGGCACTGGATGTGCCTCCGTTGGGTGGGGGGCCATGCACAGGGCGGGTACGTCGATGATTGCGCATTGTTGGTCACGGTGGGTGCACCCACTGAGATGTGTTGCCCTGTGTTCAATTCCTATGTCCGCATGATGATGGACTGTAGATGTGGGCAGACTACACATTGGTCGATGTGCTGTCTATATGCATGTGCCTTCACACCAGGCACAGCTGCCCCTGCACATGTGACCCCTGCTGGACTCGCTGCTGGGTCTGTGGAGCTGATGCACCTTCTGCGCGTGGGGCGGGCAGCTCTCCTCACTTCCCTCATTGCGCATGTCATGACTTTGCCGCAGGTGACATGGATCATGGAGGGCCCACATGTACGCGTGGGTAGGCTACACATGATTGTACACTGGTCGCCACCCCCAGTCAGTGTTTCGAATGGGAAGGTTGTCGTGCTGGTGGTATGTTCGATGTGGCGGATGGGCGGGCCTAGGTGCGGGCTTACATTCCGGACATGGGGGTAGTTGGATTGGCGACTAGTTGCAGTACACACGGGACACGTCTCTTCCTTTCCACATCTGGGTCATCCCTTGTACTAACTGACAGTGATACAGTCATCTTCGCCCCAGCCCTCATGTCCTCCCTCGCTCCCCCAATATGCATGCTCACCTGCGAGGCTAGCGCTTGCACAGGCAGCCCCAAGCTCGCACCAGAGAGGGCAAGGAGTGTATGTGTGGGTCCAGTTGCACGAGTGGGCTGTCTCAGGGTATGATGTGTTGCGGGACGCCGTCCACCTGCGTGGTGCCCCAAATGGAGACCCGGCCTGCATGGACTATGCATCACAGTCTTCGCCTTCCGGATCCGCCACCTGCGACACCCAGTGGCTGTGGCTGCCCTTGCGGCCAGGCCGCGTCCGTCTGTGGCTGATGGCCCACACATTCACTCTTTGGCCTCTCTGGGGAGGGCTTGGGGGTGGTGGCGCACGCGCTTGCACTTAGTCGCAATGGCTTGTGGCGTGGTTGGTATGATGGGCAATGGATGGGATGGTGCGAGCCACCTCCCGTGACGTCAGTGCTGCTCGTGCTGTGGTGCGTCCCCCCTACACTTCCATGTGACTTGTGCCATGCTAGACGTTGAGGTTCTATTGCCTGCGTGATATGACCAGGAGGAGCGCGAGGAGACCTCTCACACACCATGCTCCACTGCCATCCCGTGCCCTGTATCGCCTGTGCGGATTGACTATGTTGGGGTTACACCTGGTCGACTGGGGCTGTGTGTGCCTTGTCAAGGGGCATGGCGGGCGCACAACAGGATCCAGCTTGTCCACAGAGGGTGGGCTGAGGTGCGCCTGGTACCGCTTTGTACGTGTGCCCGGCTGCTGTGCACACACGTGTTCACTCCCCCGACAGGTGTCCTCTCACAATGCCCAGGGAAGCGGTGGTGTACTGTTCATGACCCCTCCCAACACGGCGTGCTCCAACTTGGCATGTGCGCATCTACCCGTCGCACCCACCCACCTGAGCACTGCGTCCATACGACTTCACACGACACATGTGTGTCTTCCACAGTGGTGCTACTCATTTGCGTTGACATCCAATACCAGTGGACTACATGGTCATGTCACGACTGCCGTGTACTTCACATACTCTCATCCTCTCTCATTCGTACTTGTGAAATGAGTCAGCGGAGACAGTTTTGGTTTCAAACATTATATTGAGTCTTCTGTCCTCTGTGATGCAGTATAGTGGACACTACTGGCAGCGGAATACATGTTGAGGATATACTGAGCATGATTGCAAATGGGATAGGGTGTGGGGTTACATGTGATTGGCTGTTGCATGTGGGATGTGGGCTTCAGAGTGACATCTGCTTGGCCAAGGCTGTGCTAATGTACATTTACGTATAGCTGCGGAGCTGCGGACTTTGACACAGACGGTATACATGTAGCCTACCAGACCGCTTGGCATCATGGGCACAGTCCATCTCAGTTCCATGTGACAGGTTTGCTGCGGTTGTTCCTCATGCACGCGTGCATGTGAGTTGACATCAGGGCATGTGCTTGCGTAGCATGCAGCGGCGTGCCACTTGTTGTTGCACTGTGGTGGTTACTGGACATGTCACAGTCACTGGGGTCGTGTTGTTGTTGTATGCACTTGTCGTCCATGCAAAGGTCCTGGTATGGGATTCCCGGGGCGGGGGTGGGAGGGGTGCAGCACCCACAGACTCCAGGCGACCTATTCATGTCCACTGAGCGGTATGTGTGTCCATGTGCGCTGGATCCATGTCGTGTCCTGGTTGTTCGTGCAGTTCCGTCCATGTGGGTGCGATACACAGAGCCCATGCCACTGCCTCCCACGATGCATGCAGTGTTCCTGGATGTGATGGGGAACAGTGTGCATGTCCCGGTCATATCCGATGTCATGGCGATGTCGTTGATGGTGTGGTTACAGTTGCCGGTCGTTTGGTATGGCTGTTGTGGTGGTGACTGGCCAGTCCGTGCGGAAGCTAAGCATGGGTGCGGGGTTGGACATCATAGGTCACTCGGGGAACCTGCGTTGTGGTCCGACGTATTTACAGGTTGTCAGGTATGCGATGCCGCCCAGCAGGGCTTCCATGTCATTGGTGGTGTACATGTTTGCCAGCCAATGTAGCGGATGGTGGCTGTCAAGGTGTTGTTCGTAAGTTGTCCCTTGGAGGACCATGATGGGGCATGCTGGGTGACATTCGATGTAGCTGTTCTCGATGATCCGTCGTGTGGAGGCACAGTGGTCCCATTGCAGTGCGGGTGCGATGTTGGCCACATACGCCATGCCCCCATAGGCAGAGCAGGCCCTGTCGTGTGCGTCCAGAGGGAGGAGTAGTGGTAGCAGGTCCGCCTTCAGACATGCCGGGTTGGAGAGGCATATCTCGACGGGATGCTGGTAGGGACACCTCCGACAGTAGAAGACGGGCATGACGCAGCTGAACAATGTGATGCGGTAAGTCAGTCGGTAACTTACGTTCAGCAGGGACAGGAGATCGCATCCCAATGTATGGCACAGGTTGGTTTTGTACAGCTTGAGCTGTTCGGCGTAGTTGGGTAGGTGTGTTGCGGTTGCCATTTCGCAGCGGTTCGTTGAGGTGGCGTGCTCCGGCTGTGTGTGCAGTCTGCAATGTGCACGCTCCGGGGTTGCTGTGAGCTCTGTGTAGTCGTGGGGAGACAGGACTTGTGTTCTGTTGGCTTGTTTGGAGGACACGGGCCCTCTTCCCACATGCTTCTCAGACAGTTCAAGGTCAGTGCTGTGTGACTCCTTCCAATTAACTTGCATGTGGCCGACATGGGGGAGTGTTTTCTTCTTTCTTCCCCGTCCGTTGTGTGCTTCTGTGATATGCGCTATCTGCCCTGTGGTCGGTCCCTCGGCATGCCTGTGTTGGTCTATTCTTGGACAATGGCTGTATTCACCGGCTTCTGTCGTAGGGCTGTGGTTTCGGAGTTGGAATGGAAGGTCATTCAGTGCTGTCTGCTCTCCCTTGTGTGGGCGGCAGGCTGCCTTTCCGCTCTGCGTTGGGCCTTGTGTGTGGATGTTATTCTTGGGCCACCTGTTGTCGGTCCCCGGGCTCTTTGGTGTTCCGTTTTATATGTCTTGTTCATATGTGCAGGGTGGTATGGGTGTTTCTGTGAGGTACTGGCGTTCCTCTTCCCGAAGGGGCCCTGCTTCTCCTAGTTGGTGTTGCCGCCGCTGTGTGCTACGCCATGTTTGTTACACTGGGGTGTGTCCTGCTGTTGCGTGTCTTCACTGACATGTGTGCGTCGGTTGTGTGGCGTTGGGTGTTGTCCGTGAATTGGGCGTTGGGGACATGTCTGTGGCCGGCCTGTCACGTGTCATGTGCGTTCGGGGTGGGGCTGATGTGTGTGCTGCTTGGTTGTGTCCCTGTGTCTGTGTGCGACGCATGCATGGCGCTGCGGTTGGCCTCTGCGTTGTGCGCATGTGTGGCGGCGTCATCGGCGCTTTTGGGCCGTGACGGGGTGGTTGGTTACTAGTCCCAGGTGGTGTGTACACATGTGTTCTGCGATGTTACGATTTGGCCTGTGTGTCATATGTGGATGCGATGGTGTATGTGTAGTGTACACGCGCTGGTGGGGGGTTGTCCGCTTTTTCCGCCCTTGCACTGTGTGCGCTGTTTGCGTGCACTTGTTGTGTGTGTGCCTACCTGCGTCTCCGCGGCACGTTGCGTCCTTGGTGGTGCATCAGCAGAAGCATGGGGAGTGCCTGCAGTGCTGGATTCATGCTCGGGGAGCCGCTTCTTCGTTGTCCGTGCTCGGCATCCGTGTTACCGCTTCGGTTTGGCGTACGGTATCTCTTGGCCGTGGGAGCCGTTTGTTTGCGGCATCGTAATTTATGCACCGGGCGGGACGTGTTTCGCCGGACGGTGTGTGTCAGTTAGCTGCGCCGCTACATGTACGGGCGCACTTTGATGGCGGACGGTGTTGCTGGCTTGCCGGCGGTGTTTGGCCTACTTTTCGCATCGTAATTGGACGGGCGTGTGGACTGCTGCGTGCCGGCGGTAACTGGTGGTTTTTGCATCCGCCAGCACGGCGGTGGTGCTTCCGCCCGCCATCGTAATGTGCCCCTTAGATATTAATTTTAAATTTTTTGAAATTAGAAATTAATTTAAAAAATGAAATTTATATTAAAAGTGTAAAATGTATGTTTTTTTTAGGAGCGGGATGTTGGGTTATTAGGGGATAAGGGTGGGGAGTAATTTAAAAATATTAGTGTGAAAATGTATAAAAAAAATTGTAACATATGTTTTAGGAGCGGGATGTTTAGTTATTAGGGGTAAAGGGTGGGGAGTATTTTAAAAATATTAGTGTAAATTTAGATATTAATTTTAAATTTTAGAAATTAGAAATTAATTTAAAAATGAAATTTATATTAAAAGTGTAAAATATATGTTTTTTTTTGGAGCTGGATGTTGGGTTATTAGGGGATAAGGGTGGGGAGTAATTTAAAAATATTAGTGTAAATTTATATTTAAATAGAAAATTTATAGAAATTCGAAATTAATTTAAAAAACGAAATTTATATTAAAAATGTAAAATATAT
>CAWUFW010033754.1:0-11910 GCA_963921515.1 Calotriton arnoldi
TTACAATCTTTCCTAGAAGAAAAATTCTTCCAGGTTTTTGAAGCGATACCATCTCAAATCCTATCCCTTTACAGTGTGGAGTTCCTCAGGGTTCATCACTTGAGTCCCACTCATATTTTAATGTCTATATGGCCCCTGCTGGACATTGTATCCCCCTTCGGGATTCATTTAGTAACATACGCCAATGACACACAGCTGATTGCAGCATTAGAAGCATCTGACCAGTTGTCCAATGTCCTCCATTCCTGCCTCGAGGAAGTTGCCAAGTGGATGAGTTTGTCTCACCTAAAACTTAATGGCGAAAAAGCGAGGCTTATCATTCTCGGCAACCCTCTAAGCTTTAAAGTAAGCACTATTTGGCCAGCTAGTATGGGCCTGGTGCCGACCTCAAAACAGAGGATAAAAGTCTGGGAATTTGGCTAGACAGAAGACCTTACTTTTAAAGCACAGGCTAGGAAGACTGCTGTCTCATGTTATGGCCATGCTTAGAATAACCTGTAAAGTCCTCCCCCTTCTACCTTTTCAAACAAAAACTGTTGATCCAGGCATTAATTCTGTCAGGGATGGATTACGGCAATGCCCTTTACCTAGGGCCCCCGAACTCAGTGGTCGCGAAACTACAGGTTGTACAAAATTGTGCAGCGAGACTGCTTACGGGGGCCTCCAATCGCTGTTCAGCAAGCCCGCGTTATGCTCCCTCCACTGGCTTCCGGTGCAAGAGGAATTAACTTTAGGTGCTTTGGTTGCCACTATAAGTCTTTGGTAGGGAGTGGACCCTCCTATCAATAAAGCCATGATTCGCCCCTATAGGGTGAACAGAAAACTCCGCTCAGATGGGCTCCACCTAGCAGTGGTCCCTAGGATCAAGAGGGCCAGAAGTGGTGGCCGGCTTTTTCATACAACGCCGCCAGACTCTGGAATACCCTTCCGCTGTATCTTCGTAGGGAACCCAACCATCTTACCTTTCGAAAACAGCTAAAACCTGGCTTTTCCCCTAGGGTGTCTGTACATTAAATTTAAATGTTACTAGTGGGCCAGCAACACCAATTGTGTCACCCACACAAGTAGCCCTTTAAACATGTATCAGGCCTGCCACTGCAGGTCCTGTGTGTGCAGTATCTGATGAAGACATCTAGCCGCAGATTCCTTACCTTTGAACTTCCAGGCTGGATCCGGAAGAATTTTATAGCAGTACCCCTGCATGCCAATAGGTGGTGTGGGTCAACTCTGCGTGATGTTGTAGGTGTCCGGTTTGTCGTGAAGTATGCCTCGTTTATAATGGCGCCACCCTGGGGCGCTGATGTCAGTTCTTTTCTTTCCCCGCCAGCCAGCGCATATCCGTCGAAGAGGGCTTCCCCTATCACTTTGTGACAGACTTGTTTTACTTTTTCTCAAATCCTTTTGTTGTGTAGAGTATGTCCAGTAAAAAGACCTCAGGGTTCAAGCTATGTGGCACCTGTCACTACGCCATGTCCATCACGGACCCCGATTTGGTGTGTCTCTGGTGCCTGGAATGCGACCATGACGTAAAGTTGTGCTCCAATTGCAGGGCCATGGCGCTGAGACATTTTGAGGAGCAGTCTCTAAAGCTAATCATGGCCCAGAGTCTGTCACCACAGAGGGTCGCCTCATCGATCTCGCTCCCGGTATCGGTTGAGAGGACGGTCTGAGCATGACTCCCAGGGGTCGGATTCTTCTTCCTCAAAGTCAGCACGGTCAGGTAGAAGCATCATAAAAGCACAGAAGTCGAAGCGTGGCTTCGACTTTGTCCCGCGACAAGAATGGAGGAGCATTGGCATTCGAGGCCTTGCTCCGTGCCAATCCGCCTAATTAAAAGAATTATATGAGGCCATGTGCATCATATTTGGGTGGCCTGACTCTGCTGGTGCGTCTTCCAGGCTCCACAGGCTCAGCTAAAGGGAGATCCCCTAGGTTCTGTGCCTCGCGTTTCAGCCCGCGGCACCACAGCCTCCTCTTGGATCCAGACCGGCATCGAGCGTACCTCTGCAGCCTTCCCTGGTGCTGTGTCCGATGTTGAAGCCCTCAGTCTCACCGGCGCCCACTGGCGGTGCCTCCCCCATCGTCATTCCAGACGACACGGGAGCCGATCGGGGCGTCCACCAGCGCCCGAGACTGGCGCCAGACGGAGCCATAATGCTCCATGCCATTCAACTTGCCCTATTCTGAAAGGTTAGGCATGGATGATGATGATTGGGAGGGGCCGCAGGATCCCTTAGAAATCCTGCAACCCAATCAAGACCTGGACTGGTATGAGGACTTGGGTGATGCTTAGCGGCCTGGACACTTCTCCAGATTCCTGGCATGCTGTCTCCCTCTAACCTGGCTATGGAAGAGTGAGCCTCATTTGCAATGGTGGTGTATAGGGCTGCAGAGGTCTTGGACCTGCAGCTTCCTATGGTGTTGGTGGAGATCCTACAGCCTGGTGTCTCCTCCTCGAAGTCCTTGCTGCTTTTTAACGAGGCCTTGTCAGATGTTCTGCTGGGCACCTGGTCCAAGCCCAGCACAAGTGCTCCTGTGAATAGTACCACTGGCCGCCACCACCGCCCTGCACTGGCCTACCCAGCTTTCCTCTCTACCCATGCCACCCCACCGAGATTGGTAGCCCAAGCCTCTACTTCCCATGGCGCATTCCCTTACACACCTCTGCACAGGGAATCCAAGCGGCTGAACAGCTTTGGTAAGAAGATCTTCTCTTCCACCAGCCTAGCATTCCAGTCAGTAAACACCGGATGCCTCGTGGACTTTTACTGCCATTAGCTATGGGTTACGGTTGTGCAAGTGCTGCCCAGAGTCTCGGAGAAGGACTGGGCTCTCCTGTCCCGAGATTGTTACAGATGGGAGGGATGCAGTAAGGTTTGCCATACGATGTGCCTTAGAAATGACAGACTTGCTAGGCAGAGTGATCTCTGGACCTCTCCACTTCATCCCGGCCTGTGTCTGCTTTTCGCCCCTTTCATGGCTACAGAAGGGGTTCCAACCATGCCAACCCTATTCCACCCAGAGGAACCCACAAGTTTCAGCAACCTCTGCGGAGCCGTGGATGCAATTCACCCCGACCTTGCGATGTCGGGTGGCTAGAGAATCAGGTCAAGCCACAAACCCTCCTCCACTGCAAATCCTTTCTAGTCCGATCCCTCCAAATCATGGACATCCAGTTGGTGGGACAATACGTCATCACCTCCACAACTGGTGAGATATCACCTCGGACAGGTGGGTGCTGCAAATAGTCCAACAGGGGCTACTCCCTCCCCTTCGAGACTATACATCCCTCAATGTCTCCAATTTACAATCGGCTAGCAGAGGATCACCTTGCCTTACTCCGCGATTAAGTCCAGACTCTCTTGGGCAAGGGAGCGATAGAGAGGTTCCCGGGCCAGAAATAGGCTGTGGTTGCTATCCCTCTGTTTTCTGGTTCCAAAGAAGGACAGAGGCCTCTGGTTCCAAGAGCGACCCCTGACCTTGACTGGTAGGTCGCTCCCCACCACAGCTCCGTCTGTGTGCCCTGCTGCTGCCAGCTGATTGTGCTCGTTTTTCCTCTGCTGTGCCCTTGCTGCCCCTGATTGTGCTCGTTTTCCTTTCTGTGCCCCTTGCTGCACCCTGATTGTGCTCGTTTTCCTTTCTGTGCCCCATGCTGCCCCTGATTGTGCTCGTTTTTTCCCTTTCTGTGCCCCCTTGATGCCCTGATTGTGCTTGTTTTCCCTTCTGTGCCTGTTTCCCGCCGCTGCTGCTCTGCGGCCCCGCCCCTCACTGCCCATTCGCTGCCCCATTCCCTGCTCCTCCCTCCACCTCCCCATTTATAGCGGTGGCCCGCGCTGGCGCGCTAACGCCTAGGCAAGCCCGTCTGCGCCCGTCCAGCGCCGGTGACCGCGCCCAGCGCCAGGCCCCTGAGTCCGGGCATCCCCAGCCGCGCCACATCAACAGACGCCCGATCTGACGCCCAGCACCCTCCACGCACTCAACCGGAAAGATCACGCCTGCTACCAGGCCACCCGAAGCGCACCCAGGGCCCTTCACCTGCGGACTGCAGCTTCGCCAGCACCACGCCCCGCCAAACCACACGCCCAGGAAAGAACCCAACTACCTCAGATGCATCCTCCTCACACACCCGCTCCGCCCGCCAAACACGCCATCGAACTCTGGGACCTTCTCGACTCAGCCTCCCCAGACGTGCATTCCTGACGGAGACCTGGCTGAATCCCGCTTCAGCCCCCGGCTGCATTGCCATCCCGGACGGATACAAGATCACCCGCAGGGACCGCACCAGCGAGTCGGAGGAGGCATCGCCATCGTCCACAGGAACACCCTCAGAGTCTCAACCAACACCGACGACACCCTCAGCACCGCCGAACACATGCACTTCCAGATCCACACCGATCCCAACACCACCCTCAGAGGAACCCTCATCTACAGACCCCCGGACCCCGACCACAGTTCAGCGATTCCACTTGCCGCTGACTCGTCACACTACACGCCATCGCCTCCACGGACTACATCCTCTCGGGGACCTGAACTTCCACCTCGAGAACAACAAGGACACCAACTCCACCACCCTGATCGACAACCTCGCCACCCTCGGACTCAGACAGCTCGTGACTACACCCACCCACGCCGCCGGCCACACGCTAGACTCCATCTTTCACCGCAAGCCCACACGTCTCCTTCAACCACACCTCCGAACCCCACTGGACCTGACCACCACTGCATCCACTTCACCTACAGGAAGCCCACCACGCACCACCGCACCCGAACAAATGCCTCGCCGCTGCTGGAGCAGAGTCACGGAAGACCAGCTAACCACAACCCTCGCCCTGAGCCCACCCGCCCGAACCCTCCGACCCCGACACCGCCGCCCGCAACCTCAGACAGTGGATCGACGACTGCGCCAACACCCTCGCCCCGCTCAAGAATCCGCCCAACAGCCACACCAGCAAGAAGCCACCTGGTTCACCGAAGACCTCCAGGCCTCCAAGCGAACATGCCGAAAACTGGAGAAGATCTGGCTCCACGAACGGACAGCGGACAGCTACGCCGCCCACAAGAGCGCCACCCGCAGTCACCATCACCTCATCAGATCCGCCAAAGGGCCTCACTCAAAGACCGCCTAGACAACAACGCACACAACAGCAAAGAGCTCTTCAACATCGTGAAGGAACTCTCCAACCCCAGCTCCAACACCAACGACATCCAGCCGTCACGAGACCCATGCGACTCACTGGCCACCTTCTTCCACCGCAAAATCGCCGACATCCACGACAGCTTCAACACCACGACCGCCCGGCAACCACCGAGACCACTGCCCCCACAACCACCAGCCGCCTGCTCTCCTGGACCAACATCAACGACGAGGACACCAGCGAGATCATGAACACCATCCACTCCAGGTTCACCGCTAGACCCCGTGCCCTCACCACATCTTCAACAAAGCCAGTACAGCCATCGCCCCCATCTCCGGAAAATAATCAACATCTCCTTCGAGACAGCAACCTTCCCGGAAAGCTGGAAGCACGCCGAGATCACCGCCTTACTCAAGAAACCCAAGGCAGACCCCAAGGACCTCAAGAACTTCCGACCCATCTCTCTGCTCCCGTTCCCCGCGAAGGTCACCGAGAAAATCGTCAACAAACAACTGACCCGCTACCTCGAGGAGAACAACATCCTGGACCCTTCCCAGTCCGGCTTCCGCAGCAACCACAGCACCGAAACCGCCCTCATCGCCGCCACCGATGACATCAGGACCCTGCTAGACAACGGAGAAACAGCAGCCCTCATCCTCCTGGACCTATCAGCCGCCTTCGACACGGTCTGCCACCACACACTACGAACACGCCTTCACGGCGCCGGGATCCAAGAGAAGGCCCTGGACTGGACCACATCCTTCCTTTCCGGCCAGAACACAAAGCGTCCGCCTCGCCCCTTCCGATCCAAGGCCACCAAGATCATCTGCGGCGTACCCCAAGGCTCCTCCCTCAGCCCGACGCTGTTCAACATCTACATGGCACCCCTCGCCCACGTCGCCCGACAGCACAGCCTCAACATCATCTCCTACGCCGACGACACCCAGCTGATCCTCTCCCTCACCAAAGACCCTCACACCGCCCAAAGCCCACCTCCACGAAGGAATGAAGGCCGTCGCCGAATGGATGAGGACCAGCCGCCTGAAGCTGAACTCGGACAAGACGGAGGTCCTCATCCTTGGTTCCAACCCTTCAGCCTGGGACGACTCCTGGTGGCCAACATCACCTGGGAACAGCCCCGCCACCCACCGACCACGTACGCAACCTAGGGGTCATCCTCGGCCCCACCCTCTCCATGACTAAGCAGGTCAACGCCGTTTCCTCATCCTGCTTCAACATCCTCCGAATGCTCCGCAGGATCTTCAAGTGGATCCCCACCGAAACAAGAAAAACAGTCACCCAGGCCCTCGTCACCCAGCAGGCTGGACTACGGAAACGCCCTCTACGCAGGAACGACGGCTAAGCTCCTGAGGACGGCTGCAACGCATCCAGAACGCCTCTGCACGTCTTATCCTCGACATCCCCCGACGCAGCCACATCACACCCCACCTGAGAGACCTGCACTGGCTCCCTGTCAACAAGAGGATAACCTTCAAGCTCCTCACCCACGCACACAAAGCACTCCACAACTCCGGACCAGCCTACCTCAACAGACGACTCAGCTTCTACACCCCCACCCGCCAGCTCCGCTCGACCAGCCTCGCCCTCGCCACAGTCCCCCGCATCCGGAAAGCGACCGCCGGCGGCAGATCCTTCTCCCACCTCGCCGCCAAGACCTGGAACACCCTCCCCACCAACCTCCGACAGACCCAAGACCTACTGGCCTTCAGAAGACTCCTCAAGACCTGGCTCTTCGATCAGTAGCAGCACCACCCCCTCTTCCCCCAGCGCCTTGAGACCCTCGCGGGTATGTAGTGCGCTTTATAAGTGACATGATTCGATTGATTGATTGTCCTATACTCGCCCTCAGTGGCCCTCAACTACTTCCCTCAAAAGGGAGAAGTTCCAAGATGCTCACCCCTGCTCCAGGTCCTGTCTGCCCTGGGACCCAGGTGACTGGATGGTTGTGCTGGATTTGCAGGGCACCTTTTTCCATATTCCTGTTCTGCCAGCCCATCATCGCGATCTGCAGCTTACAGCAGGCAATGAGCACTTTCAGTTTTCCGTGCTCCCCTTCGGGCCTAACTCTGTGCCCCTCGGTTGTTCACCAAGGTGATGACAGTGGTCTCAAGCCCATGTAGCGGAGATCAGGGTCCCAGTCTTCCCTATTTCCGATGACTTGATGTTGAAGGCAGGCTCGCCCCAAGCAGTCATCTCCCACCTCCAGACTATGGTGAACTTCCTGAATTTACGCTGGGGTTCACTATCAACATGATGAAATCACACCTGACTCCCTCTCAGACACTCCCTTTCGTGTGAGCAGTTCTGGACATGGTGCTGATTCGGGCCTATCTTCCTGAGCAGCGAGTCCAGGATATTCAGGCTGTGATACTGATGTCACCCTCTATCCTGGTTTTCAGTGAGAATGACTCTGAGGCTGTTGGGCCTCATGGCCTCCTGCATCCTGCCAGTGGACCATGCCAGATGGCACATACGGGCTCTGCAGTGGGAGCTGAAGTTCCATTTGGCACAGCATTGGGGAAATCTCACTGACCTAGTTCAGATATCTGAGGGAACCGCATAAGCGACCTGCAGTAGGGGCTGAAAAACCAAGGACTGGGTAAGAGGCAGACGCAGCTCTCTGCCCCACCTGATCTCACAGTATAGGGATTGATGCATCCATTCTAGGATGGGGCGGCCATCTGGGGAGGTAGGTGGAGATCAGAGGGCTCTGGTCTCCGGTGGAAGCCAACCTCCATATCAACCTAGTTTGGAGCTTTGTGTGATTCGGTTGACACACGAGAGCATTTTTACCATCCCTCAAAGGAAGGCTAGGTTCAGGTGTTCAAAACAACACTACTGCCATGTTGTACTGCAACAAGCAGGAGGCGGAGGGGGGTCTCTGGACTTGGCTGGAACAATAGGTCATTTCCCTGGTGGTTCAACATCTGGCAGGTTTTCTGAATGTCAGAGCAGACAGAACGCTCACGCCTTGGTGACACTTGTGGTTCATGAGTGGCGGCCTCTTAAGTGTGGAAGTGGTGTATGTCTCTTCCAACAGTGGGGAGAGCCTTGGTTAAATCTATTTGCTCTCCGGCGAGAACGAGTGCAATGTCAGCAGTTTGGCACTGCTGGAGTTTCCCAAGGCAGCTCTCGCTTGTTGATACTTTTTCATTGCCGAGGTGGAGCATGGGCCTCCTGTACCCCTTTCCGCCCATACCACTCCTGCCCAGAGTGCTTAAGGAGAGTCCAGGAGCGACCGGGCCCAAGTCATCCTTATTGCTCCGGACAGGGCGTGCTGGAGAGTCTGGTATCCCTTGAGCTTCTGCAAATGAGCATTGATCCTCCGGTCAGGTCTGCCGCTTGTAGGAGGGATCTTTTGTCGCAGCAGCAGGGGAGGGTCCTCCACTCCGACCCGGTGCACTCTCCGCCTCCTTGCGTGGAGATTGAGCAGCGACAGTTGACAGCTTTTGACCTTCCTGCCAGAGTCTGTGAGGTTAAACTGGCAGCTAGGCCGTCCCCTCCCACAAAGTCGGTATATGCCTGCTGATTGCAAAACTTTTTTGTAAATACTGTACGGGAATCCAGGTCTGCTTGACCCTTTGTCTACTCTCTCTAACAGATGTTCTTCTTTTCATTCTCTCCCTTTGGCACCAGCAGGGCTCTGCTCTGAGCACTCCGAAGGAGCTACCTTCTCGGCGCTGTCTGCTTTCCTTCAGCTGCTAGATCAGCCATCACTTTTAATTCTCCTCTTGTACAGAGATTTTGAAGGGGCTTACCCATCTGTTCCACGCATTCCCTTTCCCCTTGATTATGCACCAATGGGACCTTAGATGGGTCCCTATCTTATTGATATGTGCACCGTTTGAACCTCTCCACAATTGCCCTCTGGCTGCTCACTATCAAAAACAGCCTTCTTAGTGGCAATACACCCCTGGCAGAAGGGTGGGCGAACTGTGGTGGCACTGTCATCTCCAGCCTCCTCACCTGGACCGTCTCTTCCTGAAAAAGTAGTGCTCCGAACTAGGGCATCATTTCTGCCCTGGTGGTTAACACCTTTCCACCTGGCTCAATCTGTTACTCTGCCTCCCTCGGACGCATCCTCCCGCATCCTTCCAAGGACGAGAGTGTCTCCACCGTCTAGACCGAAAAAGAGCGTTATCGTTCTACCTTCATAAAAAATATGTTACACCTTGAGTCAAGGAGCAGCCTCTACTGAGATACCTTAGGGGCCCATTCTCACTCAGGAGCGAAGGCAACCACCCACAGCTCTTCAGCGAGGTGTCCCAGTTAGTGATGTCTGCCAGCTGGCCACATGGGCATCTCTGCACATGCTCGCCAGATACTATTGCCTGGATTCTCCAAGTCCTCAGGGAGGGCCTCTTTGGCCACATAAGCCTGAATGGAACATTCAGAACCAGTCAACTGATTCAAAACCAGAGGTGGCTAGTTGTTCTCAATGCCGTAACCCACTTGGAAGATGCTTGGGGTTTCAAAGTTACTTAGCAAAAGTGGGATTTTCATTCAGATTATTTTCCACAACCCAAAGAATTTTTGTGAAGAAGTCCCCAGGGATTTACGCCACGCGTTTCGAACCACTACAGGTTTTAGGGTTCTCTTCAGGACCTAGACCCGCCCGAACCATCCGACCCCGACACCGCCGCCCGCAACCTCAGACAGTGGATCGACGACTGCGCCAACACCCTCGCCCCGCTCAAGAATCCGCCCAACAGCCACACCAGCAAGAAAGCCACCTGGTTCACCGAAGACCTCCAGGCCTCCAAACGAACATGCCGAAAACTGGAGAAGATCTGGCTCCACGAACGGACAGCGGACAGCTACGCCGCCCACAAGAAGCGCCACCCGCGAGTCACCATCACCTCATCAGATCCGCCAAAGGGCCTCACTCAAAGACCGCCTAGACAACAACGCACACAACAGCAAAGAGCTCTTCAACATCGTGAAGGAACTCTCCAACCCAGCTCCAACACCAACGACATCCCAGCCGTTCACGAGACCTGTGCGACTCACTGGCCACCTTCTTCCCACTGCAAAATCGCCGACATCCACGACAGCTTCAACACACGACCGCCCCGGCAACCACCGAGACCACTGCCCCCACGACCACCAACCGCCTGCTCTCCTGGACCAACATGCGAGCGAGGACACCAGCGAGATCATGAACACCATCCACTCCGGTTCACCGCTAGACCGATGCCCTCACCACATCTTCAACAAAGCCAGTACAGCCATCGCGCCCCATCTCCGGAAAATAATCAACATCTCCTTCGAGACAGCAACCTTCCCGAAGCTGGAAGCACGCCGAGATCACCGCCTTACTCAAGAAACCCAAGGCAGACCCCAAGGACCTCAAGAACTTCCGACCCATCTCTCTGCTCCCGTTCCCGCTGAAGGTCACCAGAAAATCGTCAACAAACAACTGACCCGCTACCTCGAGGAGAACAACATCCTGGACCCTTCCCAGTCCGGCTTCCGCAGCAACCACAGCACCGAAACCGCCCTCATCGCCGCCACCGATGACATCAGGACCCTGCTAGACAACGGAGAAACAGCAGCCCTCATCCTCCTGGACCTATCAGCCGCCTTCGACACGGTCTGCCACCACACACTACGAACACGCCTTCACGACGCCGGGATCCAAGAGAAGGCCCTGGACTGGACCACATCCTTCCTTTCCGGCAGAACACAAAGCGTCCGCCTCGCCCCCTTCCGATCCAAGGCCACCAAGATCATCTGCGGCGTACCCCAAGGCTCCTCCCTCAGCCCAACGCTGTTCAACATCTACATGGCACCCCTCGCCCACGTCGCCCGACAGCACAACCTCAACATCATCTCCTACGCCGACGACACCCAGCTGATCCTCTCCCTCACCAAAGACCCTCACACCGCCAAAGCCCACCTCCACGAAGGAATGAAGGCCGTCGCCGAATGGATGAGGACCAGCCGCCTGAAGCTGAACTCGGACAAGACGGAGGTCCTCATCCTTGGTTCCAACCCTTCAGCCTGGGACGACTCCTGGTGGCCAACATCACTGGGAACAGCCCCGCCACCCACCGACCACGTACGCAACCTAGGGGTCATCCTCGACCCCACCCTCTCCATGACTAAGCAGGTCAACGCCGTTTCCTCATCCTGCTTCAACATCCTCCGAATGCTCCGCAGGATCTTCAAGTGGATCCCCACCGAAACAAGAAAAACAGTCACCCAGGCCCTCGTCACCAGCAGGCTGGACTACGGAAACGCCCTCTACGCAGGAACGACGGCTAAGCTCCTGAGACGGCTGCAACGCATCCAGAACGCCTCTGCCACGTCTTATCCTCGACATCCCCCGACGCAGCCACATCACACCCCACCTGAGAGACCTGCACTGGCTCCCTGTCAACAAGAGGATAACCTTCAAGCTCCTCACCCACGCACACAAAGCACTCCACAACTCCGGACCAGCCTACCTCAACAGACGACTCAGCTTCTACACCCCCACCCGCCAGCTCCGCTCGACCAGCCTCGCCCTCGCCACAGTCCCCCGCATCCGGAAAACGACCGCCGGCGGCAGATCCTTCTCCCACCTCGCCGCCAAGACCTGGAACACCCTCCCCACCAACCTCCGACAGACCCAAGACCTACTGGCCTTCAGAAGACTCCTCAAGACCTGGCTCTTCGATCAGTAGCAGCACCACCCCCCTCTTCCCCCAGCGCCTTGAGACCCTCGCGGGTATGTAGTGCGCTTTATAAGTGACATGATTGATTGATTGAT